>JAYJMA010000022.1:19617-34375 GCA_036873895.1 Parotocinclus cabessadecuia
TGGCTACAGTGCTTTCTCAGTCAGCGAAGGCTAAAGAGCACCTGCTGGAGCAGTCCAAATCTGTGGACTCGTCCATTAGTAGCACTAAAGGTCAGTTACACCCTTACTGTACCAACCCAGGGTCCAGGAATGAAGAGTAACATTTATATTAATGTAGATTTGACCGTGTATGTGTATGCTTGTGTGTTTGTGTGTATGTGTGTATAGTTCCTGCCTCACGCAGTCAGAGTGTATCTAGTTGTCCTGTCCACGAGTCGCAGTACACAGAAAGAAAAGGAGACGACGGAAAGGTAAACACACAGATGCACACACACACACACACATACACACACACGCACATACACATACACACTCACAAACATACACACACACATGCACACACGCTGTGATGCTGTGATGCTGCTAGACTTTTTGCTGGATGCTTTATGGTTTTGTTTTAGGATGGAACAGTTATCAGTGGGACTAAACCTGGGCATCGAAGGAAAATGATCTCAGAAATCAATAAACTGAGCACTGAGTGGAGCCTCGACCAAAAACCTGTGAGTCAGGCGACCACACGGGGAACGACCTCATGTTAGCCATGTTAGATCACAGAGCATAAACTCACAACTCACAGAAACCCGGGTTCGAGTTTTCATGCTTTAACCATCTAATGAGGATGTTATGCTGAAGCTCCTTTCTTTCCTTGCTTCCTTCCTTTCTGTCTTTCTTTCTTTTTTTCCAAAATCAGACGTACCCGATATCAGTGATTTCAGAAAAGTTGTAAAAATCGTGCATGGCAAAGCCAAGATGAAGGCAACCCATTCAAAAAAGATTAAAACATGGATACAAATGCTGTAAAGCTAAGACTCATAAAATGAGTAATAAGAACAATAACAACTCCAAATTATTAAAATGTCCTTCTGGTTTTTTTTGTTTCTGCCATCGTGTTTTTCCAGGCTAATCTGTGCGAGTGGTTAAACATGATCGGCTTGAGTCAGTACTACCAAGTCCTGGTGCAGAATGGTTATGAAAACATCGACTTCATCACTGACATAACATGGGAGGACCTGCAGGAAATCGGAATCACCAAACTGGGTAACGAACTGCACGTGCTGTACGTTAACCGGCTTCGCTCAGCTCCACTGAATAATTACATGGCTAAATATGCAGTAACCGTTTCCTCATTACCTAGGTCACCAGAAGAAGCTTATGCTCGCCGTAAAGAAGCTAGCCGAGATCCAAAAAGGCTCAGAGCCACGAAACATGACGCGTAAAAAACCTCAGGATGCGTCTGTCGAGTGCCCTGCCTCAGAGCGCACTTCCCCTAAAACAAACACCTACCAGGATGGCGATTCCAACGCGGACATTCAGGACGTCACCGAAAATGAGGCACGTCCCGTGCGGCAGAACAGCGGCGGGAGTCAGAGAGGCAGCGGAACTTCGTCTGCGCACCCGAAAGTCCGCCCTTCCTACCCCCAGTCTACGGGTCCGCCATACACGCCACCTCAAACACCCACCAAAACTAAGCCTCCTTCCTCACAGACGATGCCAAGAAACAGCGACAGAAACACCTTGTCTCGTTCTCCGACGCCTCGGATGCACCAAGAATCGCAGCCCCAGGAGGTGACAGTGCAACCGGTCTCTGTGCCGCTGCTGTGCCTGCCTCCGGAGGGCGACGATCCCGGGAGGCAGGAATCAGAAACGGCAAAGAAGCGGGCACACAGCCAGAACCAGTGCGACGGTGAGCAGGAGCGCAACGAAGCAGACGCTGACGCAGCCAACGCAAACGTGCAGCGTCGGGTCAGCCGCAGCAACTCCGTACGCAACCAGAATGAGAAAAACGAGAAGAACGTGAACCGGGGCAGCCAGTCGTTTGCTCTGAGGCAGAAGAAGAAAGGCCCACCCCCACCTCCGCCCAAACGCTCTAGCTCCGCCATCTCCAGCTCCACCACCAACCTGAACGAGGCGCCCAGAGATGCCGACACTGCCACCGGAAACCTGCTCGACGTCAACTACAACCCGCAAAGGCGCGCCAGCGCAGTGGAGACAGGAACGGGTGCTGTGGAGACGGGCAGTGCTGGGAGTGTCCGGAGCATTGCTGCCATGTTGGAGATGTCATCCATTGGAGGAGGAGCGAAAGGGCTTGCCATGCAGAGAACGACGGCTCATTTTCTGCAGGTGAGAAAGCAAACGGTGATTGTAATTAGTCACCTACATTTTGGCCACCGAATGTGTTCAAAAGCAGCTGAAATTTTGCACTTACATTGGGTTGTGTCCGTAACGTGTTTTGTTTCTCAGGTTGCTCCTATAGGAGGGAAGCACCATGACGCCATTGGTCTGGATGGAGAAGTCATAAATCGCCGCAGAACCATCAGTGGCCCAGTGACGGACCTCGTAGCGGCCGCAAAGAAGCAATCGCATAAACCAGAGCCTGTTCCCATTCAAACGAGAGCGCTGGGCGAAACCCAGCCGAAACTGGATGACACAAACCAGATCGTCAAGACTGTGCCAACACCAAATGAGGCCGCAGTGAACGGGGCCCCCCAGCCTGGTCCAGAGAACACCGCACACTCAGACGGCAACAAAAAGAAAGCCTGGAGCTCCAAACCGCCTCCGAACGAAGCCCGGTTTCATCTGACGGAGTCCAACACGGTCAAGCGACGGCCGAAGGTTAGAGAGAAGGAATCGGAGGAAGAGTTGGTGTACCAGAATGGAACAGGCACGATCAAGAGACGCCCCATTTCTGATGTTGCTGTTTCTGAACAGCCGAGATCGGTGGACAAACTGGTGGAGAACACACCACCGCAGAGACAGAAATCTGACCTTGAGGGACACCCGGGTAAACCCGTTAAACCGCCGGTGTCTCCTAAACCCGTCCTGCATAACGTCACGCGACAGGACACTCCGGCAACAGCGACCAAAAAAGGGGCGATTCCTGGAGCTCCTGGCAGCCCAGGTACTACACAGTGTGGCCCTTTCTCTTGCCCTGTCTTTACCCAATTATGTGAGTATTCCTCTTAAACGAAACCGCTCCACGTCCCCTTTTTTTAGTTTTTTATTTTGTCAGATCAGAAATTTTGCTTTCTTCCTATTTTTGTTCCTATTCCGTGAGCCATGGTGATTCTCCACTTTCTGTTCTTTCTTTTTTTCCCTAAGATCCTACACACATTCTGACACCCCATACAGAATATCAAAAGTGACACCAAAACTTATTTTAGGAGATAAAAATCACGAGCAAGGTACCAGTGATGGGATGCTCAGCGGCTGTGTCCCAAATCAATGCTGCTGTACTAAATAAGGCTGTTTTACTTATTATGGACTCGTTATAAACTCAAGACTCAGCTGGGACTCGTTATAGACTTGAGACTTGAGACTCGACTTGGAGTCATTATAGACTCGAGACTCGACTGGGAGTTGTTATTGACTCAAGACTTGACTGGGATTCGTTATAGACTCGAGACTCGTGACTCTACTCAGACTCATTATAGACATGAGACTCGAGACTTGACTTGGAGTCATTATAGACTCGAGACTCGACTGGGAGTTGTTATTGACTCGCGGCTCAACTAGGACTCGTTATAGACTTGAGACTCGACTGGGACTCGTTATCCACTTGAGACTCGCCTGGGACTCGTTATAGACTCCAAACTCAACCGGGACTTGTTATAGATTCGCAACTCACCGGGGACTCGCTATAGACTCGAGACTCGACTCGGACTCGTTATAGACATGAAACTCGACTGGGACTCGTTATAGATTCAAAACTCACGCCTCGACTGGGACTCGTTATAGACATGAGATTCGACTTGGGCTCGTTACAGACTTAAGACTTCACTGGGATTCTACAGATTTAAGAGTCGACTGGGCCTTGCTATAGACTTGAGTCTGGGAAGCTGGATATAGTTATTAATCATTTTTTCATTTATTTATTAAGCAGTTTGGGACACAGCCTGTAGTTTATGCAGACAAAGAAACATTGACTCACACATCCCCCTAGAGGCCACATAGTGCATTACACCGTGACTGGACTATGGTAGTATAACAGCTACACAATATAACATTTGTTTTGTTTTAAATATGTACATCATAAAAACGTATCTATGTCTGAAATCATTCATTTTTTGAGTGTGAGCCTCTGACTGACGGTCCTGTAGTCCAGTGCATTTCATGTCTCCATCCATTCTGCTCCACCCTCTTTTATGTATTACATGTTTGATTAAAGAGTAAAAATGAGACCTTGCTCCTCAGAGCTGAGCCATCATTATTAATAGCATGGCGTAAAAGGGGCATCGTTTAGTTCTTGCTCCTTTGATCTCACTCCTGGTCTTGTTTTGTTGCAGTTGAAGGGAAGAAGGTTCCTCCTCCAATCTCTCCGAAGCCCACGCCTCCTCCTACGGCACCGAAACCCAGCAAGAACGTCATTCAGAAAGCCACCGTGACCTCGCCAGTGTTGCCCGCCAATCAGATTGTCACCGTAACGGCCGCCACGCCTCCCGTTACGCCCACCAACCCCGCGAAAACACCGCCGTCGCCGGCTCAGAGCCCACAGACTCCCGTTACTCCGCCCATCAAACCACCCCGTTCTTCCATTGGAGGCGTGTCCATGGACGCCGGGGGTGGGACCTCGCAGGGACCAGAGGTCACCGGGGCGGTGAATGTAGAGGCGGTGCATCAGAAGATGGAGGAGACAAGCGCGTCACTGGCTGCTGCACTGGAGGCTGTGGAGCAGAAAATCAAAGAGGACCGGAACAGAGAGTGAGATGCACTTACATCAAATGGGACAGGTCTATGGGAGGGTCAGGGTCTAAAGGTCCGGGTCTCAGGGGCACAGGAGGGTCAGTCTTCAGATTTGTAGTCCAGTACCGTAACTGCTGCATCACAGCAGTTCCCACAGGGAACTGTTTCCATGATTTACTTTGTTTACTATGGAAAAACTCCTACCTTGTTCCTTTCCTGTACAATCAAAGCCCCGCCCACTGATTGGCTTTCCTGACGGCAACAGTGTCACACTTGGACTCTTGAGGTAGGAACTGAAGACTCAACCCAAACTCAAACATGACTCAGACCAGCGACTCAAGATTGGACATGGATCCAGAATCACTTACCAAAGTGACTCGACATGGACTTACACGTCAGAAAGTCTAAAATTGACCAAACCTTAAACCTGGACTTGAATTTGCACATCTGAGACTTGGGTTTCAAATTGGACATACCAGAGAGTCTGGACTTGACTTGGATTTACAACCTAGAGACTAAAGACCCACGAGTTGGTATAAACTCACACCAAACTAACTTTCTGAGACTCGACCTGGACTCTGAGACTATGACACTCACATGCCAGGAAATCTGGACTCATCTTGGGCTTACACTGGTACAGATTGGCACAGACTTGAGACATGAAGGCTCTTGTGAGCATCTTGATTTATGTTTTTAATGTGAGTAACAGAAAGTATAAATGTGTGACATTTATGCCTTTATAGATTAAGAAGTGACTGTAAGGTGATATGTTATTAATGTATTCTCCCTGTGTTTGTTTGTGTGTGTGTGTGTGTGTGTGTGTGTGTGTGTGTGTGTGTGTGTGTGTGTGTGTGTGCGTGCATGGGGTGCAGCTCGGCGGCTGAGAATAAGAGCACAGTGAGTATCCTGGACGATATTGGCAGCATGTTTGATGACTTGGCTGATCAGCTGGACGCCATGCTAGAGTAACGAGCACAAAATGAGCGACTGTTTATTTATTTATTTATCTCCCCTCCCTCACCCCCCGATTAGAGGACCAATGTTAGCGTGTGCGCTTTTTCTGTTACGTTTTTGGACTGTACAGCTTTCGGGATGTCGGTCCTGGCCTGGGCCGTCTTGTCCTGAGTGTGGTGTTTAGTTTAACCCAACCCCTGTATATGAACTGGTTCTGATTACGGTGTGTGTACGACGTGTAAGCATGAGGAAAGTTTTTAAATCGCTACCATGCATCAAACAGTACAGTAATATAAATATAAATATATACAGAAATATAAATATATATAGAAATATTTTATTGTTATATGCAGTGTTACATTCACAATATCTATGACCACGCACATGCTGATTGTTTTCCATGAGTTATTACGTTTTTTGTGTATGATTTTGGTTCCTGTACCTCTGTCCGTGGTTACCCCACTTTTATACGCCAGTCCCAAATGTTCACATTCTAACAAAAACAAACTAAAGCGTGTCTTGTTTAGTTTTCTTCCACAATGTACCCGGGTCTCTGAGGCGCTACTCATGGCCCTGGACGAGGTCAAACATGGGGCCAGTAAATTACAAGACTAATGTCATGTTGTGTTTATGACTAGGGACACACAGGGCAACCTGGCGTCCAGCACTGGCAGTGCCCTCTTGGCACAGTAAGGCTTTGTCTGGCATTGCAGTCAGAACGGTATTGTGCCTGTACAGTGTGTGCCACTGGGGCTCAGGGTCTGACCGTAGTTACACAGGAAGATATTAAAGCACAGCTGTAGGTGGCACCCTACTGTCCCCAGACCTCCAGAACGAAAAAACGAGGACCTGAGGCGACCTCTGTTCTTTACTCTGTTTAATTTGAACGCTTTTAAACCTTCAGCGGAAAAAAACAGCATTAACGGATCGTTAAGTGGCGAATGTTACACGCGTCATCCACTAGGGGGCAGAGTGGAGTCCAAACACAATTAATAAGTCATATGGAAACTCTCATTTTCTTCAAACAGATTCCACTTTTTGTTGGCTCTAGCGTTTGGGACGGAACCCTCATCACGTTTTCCTGCAGTGTCTCGTGTGCCTTAACACGACTGGTGACCTCACACACACACACACACACACACACACACACACACACACACACACACACACACACACACACACACACACACACACACAGCTTAAATATTATTATTATCCAATCCCCTTTTAAACACAGTTCTTAACCTAAACAGAACAACATTAATGATTATCAGTTAATCGTGTCTCCTATTATTAAGATGATTACAATGTTTAAGAACTCTTTAAAACACCCTAAAATTTTTGTAGGTTTAACACCAACTTGTGCACCTGGGCACGTGCCAACGCGCTGATCTCTTATCTAACTGAACACGACTAAACCCCATATTAAAATTAATGTTATTTTTAGCATCGTTACACATTAAACTAAAGTACTCTTCCGAAATGTATGGCAGAATTTTTCCTCCTCAGAGACAAACTATCATTAATCTGCTAACAGAGGCTTATTTAAACCAATTAACCTCATTTACCAACTCAAGTTAAACCTGCGTTTTAGAAAAAAATCGTTAAGGAAGAATGAACGCTAAACGTTATTTTTGCATCTCTGTGCAGCTTGATGAATAACCGTGGGTGGCAGTGGTAAGGAAAAACTCTTCTCAAGGACCAAAACAAGGGCCCAAAGAAGTTACCGAATTTATTATGCGTACAGAAATAGGTTAAATAAGAAATGGTAAGTAGTTAAAGAAAATAAAATATTCATCTATAATAAATGAAACAATTTATCAAGAGTATAAAAACAGAAACAAAAGAATATAAGACGATCATGTATAAAAAATAATAAATCAAATTTATATAATAATGTGCTGATTCTCTTCGATGAGTTAATGGTTTAAATCGTTGAACCTTTGAGAACGAAATCACAATTTCTGAAGTGTAAACCATGCAAAATGTATTTATAAAATAAATAAATCAACTTTAGTCCGCTGCAGTGAAAAATAGAACGTTTTAGAACTGTAAATAAATTTGCTTTAATGTAGCTCCAGAAGTACGTTTACTTTTCTCATGTAGAAGTTTAAATGAGAGATGCAAGCATCATAGAATTAATTGTCCAAGTAATAAATTATTACTAATAAGAAATTCACTTTGGAGATTTAATCTCATTCCTATAAATCCAGCATTGTCTCTCATTAAAACATCCTCAAATTATCCAGAATTCATTGCCAGGTCTGTATAGAGGGGCAGAATTTTGGCACGTGCCCCTTTGCGCTGCTCTTTATTTCTCTGTACGTGCCTTGTCTTAATTGTTCTTCTTTTTTTGAGTGTTTTCGTAGAAACGGTGTACAGAAACGTGTGGTTGCTTTTCTTCTTTTGTACATAAACGCTTAAAAAAGTTCACTTTTTAATTCTTTAACATTTGAAGTTGTTTCAGATCCCAAATATTATTGTGCAAAAAATATTATAAAGTTTAAAATGTACATGATTTTATTTTCAGCCTGTTTCTCAGAGACATTTATTAAAAAAGAAGTCGATTTCTTGCACGGCTCGCCTGCCTGTGTATGTGTGTGTGTGTGTGTGTGTGTGTGTGTGTGCGCGTGTGTGTATGCAGGCCGTATATTGTGTTCATGTTCCTGCTGTTCGTATTGAGCTGTGTTCATATCGGCGTCGGGATACGTGGTGTGCTTGCAGTGATGCACCAAAAAAAAAAAAGAAAACACCTGCTCTAAATAAATGTTCTACACCAACACACTGCTCGGAATTGATTGATTATTAATACTTATGAAAGGGAGCTGATTGAGGAGTGTGTGCATAGCTTAATTAAAATAATTTGATATGATTTATAATTCCACTTACTACAGTTACGATCAGTAAACAATTAGCATTTTATTCACTAGTAATAATCCGGATCTATAATCAAAAACTATTTACTAATGTATAGAAATACAGGGGGCACTCCAGGCCCTCATGTGGTGACCCAAATAGTGGACTCTCTAACTTTAAAGCTTTTTTACGCAGAGTCCGATTTTTCCGATGAAACAAAAAATCTGTAGCTTCCATTACTTTGTATTTTTAAGGTGTTGATGTGAAACGGAAAGGTATCATTTGTCAGTAACAGAAGGGAAAGCGAACAGATAGACAGGGAGAGAAAGTTTAGAAAAACAACAATAAAAATGGTTAAAAACATCCATTTTTCACTTGTGGTCAGTAGGCCTTACCTCGTATCCACATGCTACAGACTAACTAACCTTAACTATTCAGTCTTAACCAAGTGATGTTAAGTAATCTTCGTGGTCTTAACTAGATAATCATAACTTGGTAATCGTAAAGTAATCAGTGACTTAACCAGTGACTTTGCCCAGTCTTAACTAGTGATCTTAACCAATTGATCTCAACTAAAGTAATCTCCACTAAACTAAACCAAGCAATCTGTACCAATCAATCTTAACTAAGCGATCCTAACTATCATAACCAAGTGATCTTAAGTGAGTGAAGTTAACTCTTATTAATCGCTCATTTAATCCTTTGTTCCTTAATGATCTGATGAATTGTGGATGAATTTGGCGCGCACGCGCACACGCACACGCGCACGCACACACGCGCACACACACACACACACACACACACACACACAGACACACACAGACACACACAGACACACACAGACACACACAGACACACACACACAGACACACACAGAGTGAAACAGCTTGTGTGTAAATCATAAACACGGATTTATTTGAGAATGAACAGGCCTTTCTTTCAGGTATCAGTGATGTGATTTTCTGTATTGAGCAGGACAGCAGCCTGTGACTTATCATTTATCCAGAACATCACGATACTCAGTTATAAACAGATCAATAAATATCATCTGTGCACCGATGGTTCAAACTCTGGATGAACGTGCGAGAGAAAGATGAACGTGCATTCTCAGAAAGATGGGTAACTATGGCACCGATACCAAACACTCAATTTAGTTTTGGCACAACACAGTAACGCTGTGTGATCGAACTTCACTAAAGTGCAGTTCGATCTCATAACATTTGCCTCTCATAACATGTTGCCAAAATATCACTATGCTACTCTCAGATCTCAACAATATTCCCATCAATCTAACCATGACACCTATCAGAGGCCTAAAACATGCCTTTTAGCTTACACATCAATAGGTGGCAACTCCAGATCTCAGCATGCCATGCGTAGACCAGCAGTGCCCTCTGGTGCCATTGATCTCCCAGTCTTAAATCTTGCAATGCCACACTTACATTTCATCACAATTATGTGTGGAGAATTAAGAGGTGCAGGATCCTCTATAAGCCCTGATAACAAACTTCATCCTGCTGCCAGGATACATAGCAGACATGGGAATTATTAGTGGCCGGTGGGAGGTTAAAAGATTAAGATGATTAAATGCTGATGTCGTTATTCAGTCCCATTATAACAGGCTCCATGTAATTGAATCAATCACATTCTGCTCCTGTGTAAAAAGTCTTATTTACAAAACCGTTGTGGAATGGGGGGGGAGGGGGTGTTTACAATAACAGCCAAGTGGCACTAGAGTGTTCATAAGACGACACACACACACACACTGCAGTCTCAGTTTAAAGTGAGCTCTCGCTCGACAGTCCCGAGTCCACCAAAAACTGCAGAAACTCAGCTCCAGTCCAGCTGTGCTCTTAATCTGATCATCAGACATCTGGACTGGTGCTGGACGGGTCAGGATAGGGCAGGGTGTCCTGGGCTTAGTCCGTAAAGGTCCATGGTGTGAGCAAAGGGGCTGTTTAAAGTTTAGCAGGTCCAGACCTGTGGAGAAAAGCGAAAGCTAAAATTATACAGAATGAAGGTATTGATTAACGCCTACAATTCCCAGAATTTATCTGTGATTTTACTGATCTCCCAATTCTGCCCTTTAGTGTCGCCCCTATTTCTTCCAATTCTGCCCCTTAGTGCCGCCACTCGAGCCCCCAATTCTGCAACTTACTGTCGCCCCCTTTGTCTCAATTCTGCCCCTTACTGTTGCTGATCTTTCTCTCATTTCTGCCCCTTAGTGTCGCCCCTCAATCTTTGCCCTGTGTGGAGGTAACTGTGGAATTAAGTAAGCTTTAATACAGAGTGACTAACCTTTACAGTGCTGTCCACTGCACCAGAGAAAAGACGTCCCCTAGAGACGGCCAGCGCTGTGACACTGCCCTGATGGCGCAGCAGAGTCTGAGTGCAGATCATGTTATCCATACTCCATACCTACACACAGACACACAGACTTTAACATCAGAGATAGATTTAGCCAGGCTGGTTTTACTTGTTCTTTTTTTAGAGAGCACATACTCTGAGAGAGCGATCATAGGAGGCACTGAAAACTTTGGTCTGGTCCGGAGTGGAGATGACGGCCAGAGCGTAAACGGTTCCTACGTGACCTGTCAGTGTACGGACCTGCTCCTTAGATTCGATATCCCAAACCTGTATCATCAGAGAGATAGAGGAAAACCTCAAACATATTATTATTATTATTATTATTATTATTATACAGTGCTTAGGGTTTATAATTCCTATTCTTCCACACATTTCTGTGATTAATATGAATCGAATCGTTTAACGTACAGATGTGGTACAAACCCCGTTACGTAGGTTTTTAACCCTTTTATAAAGCTTTAACCCTTTTATAAGCTTCTTGTGTTCATGATTTTATATGTTTATATGTAACCCCCGTGCAAGTCAGGGAGAACCTGCAAAACACAGCGAGGTTACTAAGAATTTATGTGACTTCCTAAGCCTAAAATGCGTTAGAAAGAGTGGGCCTGGCAACCATCTGTTCCTGGTTGACTCACACACCGTTTCTACTACGTAAATCCAAATCTAAGGTGTGGACTTACAGACAGAGGTGTTTACTCACGTGGATGAGGTTCTCGTAGGTACCACAGACGATGTGATGGTTGGTCACGGCAATGGAATAGACACTGCCCCCGGAGGTCTGAAGGACATGGACGCACTCCAAGGAGCGGATATCCCAAATCTGAAAGGGGACAGAGATGGGCGTGGTTCAGCAGGAGCTCCATGACGATGTCAGAGCAACGACCTTAAACCCACTACCCTCCGGACCACAGGCTAGTATCTTAACCTCTATGCTATAATTGCTCTGTATAAGGATGAGAATATGAATAGCCAAAATGTACAAATAAACCATTTCTTACCTTAATGGTTTGGTAGGAACCGCTGTACAGGTGGTTCTGGGACGCCACCAGAGCTCTGACCCAGTGGTTCAAACCAGTCAGCTCCTTCTTCAGCTTCAGCTCTGTACCGACGATGTCCCACACCTACACACACGCACTTTAGTAAACATGAGTTACGATTCACCTTGGGTACCAGTTTCAGGCTCAGTTACTAAATGTAAACTTGTTATATTATATCACCCTATCAGTGCCCGTGCTTATGCATTTGGGTATGTGGAGAACCTACCAAACCACAAACAGTGAAATCAACAACAGATTCGGCTCTCTCATCCCTCACAATGTGGCTCATTAGAATAATCCTGCGTACGTCTATTGGTGTCCAGTCAGTGATTCAAATCCTACAAAACTAAATCGATTCCTGACACTGAATTAGACAGAGTAAGGAGGCGCTGTGGGGTTTGGAATTACGGAGTACAAATGTGTGTGTGTGTGTGTGTGTGTGTGTGTGTGTGTGTGTGTACCTTGATGGCTTTGAGAGAACCGCTGAACAGCATGTTGTGGGAGGAGACGAGTGTACACACAGGGTTATCATGGGCACGAATTGTGTTCACCTTCTGCAGATTCTGGATGTCCCACACCTACACAAACACACACCCACCCACCCACCACATGGGGGTAGAGAGGGGGAGAGAGAATCCTGTTATTGTTCAGGAAAATAATTCTGATAATGAATATTTAGACAACTAAAGCATATTTTCATTTGCGCCTAAAGGAAAAACCCTACCTTGTTCCTGCACATACAAACCCTGCATATTTGTATTATTTTAACGTAATTACTAATTATTTGAGTTGCTCCCAAACCAGCACTTTAGGGATCCAGTTACATTTGATACCTTTGGTACTAATGTACAAACTGTCTGTGTGTGTGTGTGTGTGTGTGTGTGTGTGTGTGTGTGTGTGTGGTGTCTTACGATGATGTTACAGTCCGCTGAGCCGCTGTACAGTCTGTTCCTGCAGAGACAAAGAATATAACATCATTATTACATCATATTTAACAGTAATGATTATTAGCAGTACTCAACAGTTATTAACATTCATTGTGTCTTGTTATTCTTCAATTTACACTTATTAAATTCACTCAAGTCTTTACACAATCTTTGAAATCAGTCATGTTTCCATGGTTACTCTCTGACTGGGATTGTGGGTAATGTAGTAACAACTGACCCCTGAATGCAGAGAGCTAGGACGATGCCATCATGCCCCTCCAGAGTCTTCTGGCACTTGTAGGTGGTGCAGGTATCCCACACCTTCAAAACAAACACACACAAACACAAACACACACACACACACACACACACACGCACGTAAAACACCCTGGATCGATAATAGGTGTGGAACAAAGTCCGATCAGGACTGGATCTCATACCTTTATGGTTTTATCAGAGGATCCACTGAAGAGCAGATCACCTGTGGAGTAAACACACAGACACCACACAGGACCCTGGTGCCCCACAAACGTGCCCTTACATTTAAAGATCTGCTGATGGTCGTACGCTGAAACACACAAACACACAGAAAGCTTGATTAGATTATTGATTACTGATAGCTTTGTATCCAGATCTATCAATAATGGATTCCAAATGACTAGGCTTCATAACCGGTGGAGCAACAACGAAGTTCTGTGATTCTACCTTTCAAGGTACTTAGGTTCCTACATTTTAGTTTTCATTTTAGAGTCTCAAGGCTCTGAGGTTCTTCTACTCTGTGGTTCTAAGGTTCTAAAAATCAGAGATATTAACTTCATGATACCGAGTTTCTACAGTTCTAATGCTCTCAGATGTCTGAGGTTCTACTGTAACTTTTTTGGGGAAATTCTAAGTTTAATGTTAGTTTAGAAGTTCTGACATTCTGTAGTTTCAGAGGTTCCAAGGTTCTGATTCTGAGATTCTACGTTTGAGGTTCTAAAGTTCTGATATTCTATGGTCCTAATGTTTTAAGATTATATGGTTCAGACATGGTAAGAACACTCTGAGATAGTACGGTTCAAAGGTTCTAAGACTCACTTTTGATGTTTCAGGGTTTCATGGCGCTGACATCATAACATATTCCATCATTTTGACGTAATTTTATAACAGATCTGTTAAGTCAGAACCGAGACCCGTTCAGCCTAGTGTCAGAATCTCTTGTTAAATGAGGCATTTATTTAATTAGAAATAAGACATTAAAATTTTCTTTATAAACTATGCGGACAAAAGTATTGGGACGCCTCCAGATGAGAAATACAGATACTCGGAGGATACTCACAGCCCAGGATGCCCATGTTAAGCCTGGCATTGATATGTGAGAGTTCGTCCTGAAGAGAAAGGGAAGCTTTAACGTTATTTAGTTAACTTTCGTCATAAATGAATAATCAGAACTGGTGCTGATGCTCACGTTAAGCATGGAGGCGTCTCTCCGGAACTCCATCAGATCCTCACTTAGCTTACTCTGGTTCTCATCCAGCACATCTATGCAACGAGGAGATCATCATTATCATTATTATCATCATCATCATCATCATCATCATCATCATCCTCCTCCTCCTCCGACTCTCACTCTCACTCTCACTCTCACTCTCACTCTCACTCTCACGAACAAACAAACATAAACCAGGTCGTACCGAATTTGAGTTCAAGGTTCTTCTCCAGCTGGTCAAGCTTTTCGGAGAGCTTCCCCAGCATGGAGCGCAGAAACGAGATGTCCTGATCCTTCTGAGCCAGAGTCACCTACAGCAGTACAGGGTACGTGGTAACACACATATACACATATAAACATACACACATACACACACACACACACACACACACACACACACACACACACACACACACACACACACACACACA
>JAYJMA010000022.1:46349-59328 GCA_036873895.1 Parotocinclus cabessadecuia
TGTGTGTCTGTGTGTGTGTGTGTCTGTGTGTGTGTGTGTCTATGTGTGTGTGTGTGTCTGTGTGTGTGTGTCTGTGTGTGTGTGTTCGTACAATAGTACTAGTTGTGCTTTCTCAGGTTTAGAATCCCTTGGGGAGTGACTTCTATTGGCAGCTTTACACAGTTTGTGTGCATGTTTGTGTCTGTGGTAACTTTCCACACCCATTTCCCAAACAGTGTACTCTCAAACACACATGTATACTAACCACATGTCATTAGTCCTTCCATCTGTCTCACTTTCTTAAGTATGTACCTGACTGCCATTCTTTATTTTATTTATTATTCCCCTCCCTAAGATAGCAGTATGAGCTGGGACAGACTCTTAGTCTTCATATGTTGCAAATGTTTGTATGTATATCTTCTATGTGCCATTTATTTTACATAAGGGACTCGGGAAGATAAATAAAACTGATAGAATAACTTATAGACTGATCATATATGCATTGTGAAAAAAGCCTATAATCACTGCTCTGGACCTGAGGAAATGATTTGCTTGTACATGAGTGATTTTGCCCCAGTGCATTGTACAGCATTGCATATACAAACATAGTCTATATCTGAGTCATCAGGAGAAAACATTACTTCACAACTCCATCGCAATAAGTACGCAATGTAACACTGGCATAAGTCAGAAGATTCTGGAATTGTGATACTCTGTGATTAAAAAAATGAATAGTATCAGTCCTCTCCAACTGTTAAGCATGGGGATGGATCTGTTATGCTTTGAAGTTGTGTGGTAGTCTGTGGCAAATATGGAACTACTGTGTAAAGGAAGATTGGATCATATTAAATAGGATAAAAATATCTAATTTATATTTAATTTTAAAAGATGTATAGTATAAATATAAAATCCTGGAATCCACTCTCACTGGCAGGGCAGAATTGGCAATTTCTCTTCGTATTCACCGATCCAAGACATACCTAAACTATAAAGAGTTATTTGTCCTAAACTGGTTAGACTGCTTTATTAAACTAAGTGACTAAATTATGTAAATGGATTTCATAGACCCAGACATGAATCTTATTTTAAATGAGTGGGTCTGAAGTAGGCACGTTCTGTAATCCTAAAGCTGGACTAAAAAGCATGCTAGTTGCTATAACAGGTGTTTGGAAGCTGTGCTTTCTGTCAAAGTGGGTGTGACAGATTGTTGATTGCTAAAAGTGGTTCACATGCCATATTTCACGAATAAAGTAAAGGTGTAATAAAAGGTTATTGAAAAAAAATGTCATTATTTAAGTCAGCCTGTAAATGTAAGATGTGCAGTTTGACTTTGGTTGCATTCATTTGCTCATTTGCTTAAGAGTTTGTATGTTTGATGTGTAATGTTATTAATATTATAAATCAAATTAGAGAGAGAGAGACGGGCTGACAGGGAGACGGGCTGACAGGGAGACGGGCTGACAGGGAGACGGGCTGACAGGGAGACGGGCTGACAGAAGGAGAGAGAGAAGGAGAGAGAGACGGAGACGGAGAGAGAGACACGGAGAGAGAGAGAGACACGGAGAGAGAGAGAGACACGGAGAGAGAGAGAGAAAGAGAGAGAGACGGAGAGAGAGAGAGAGAGACGGAGAGAGAGAGAGACAGAGTGAGAGAGACAGAGTGAGAGAGACAGAGATAGAGACAGAGAGAGAGACAGAGAGAGAGACAGAGACAGAGACACACACACACACCCTGACAGACAACGAGAGACAGAGATCAAAATAGATGAGCAGAAATCAACTGATCAGAGGAGTGGATAGAAGAAAGAAAAAGAAAAAAAAAAAAAATCACAAAAAATACAAAAGAAAGGAGGAATAATAACGAGGAACGAAGAGACTAACAGATAAAGGAACAAAGGGAACAACACAAGTCAGACTGCTGCAGTACTCAATCTGTTTCATGAGAGACTAACTGCTTCTATACATTACTTGTGTTTTATCTATTTATTTTTTATTTTATGTAGTTATATACATATATTGGTGTATATTTATATAAGTTACCACCTGTTTATATGTTTGTTTATAATTCATAAGTTAATTCAGTTGTAAACAAACAGTATTTGTCAGTTATTTACATTTAAAATGGAATCAGAGAAAGATGCAGCAGCAGATGCCTGTAAGCCCCGCCCCTTTATCTATCCTCCAGGAGTTACATGTGAACATTCTAAACACATGCACAGACTTCAGGAGCAGCACGAGCATCCAGAGTCTCTTTTCAGTGAATCATCACAGAAAGAAACCCACAGCAATGTGAAGAACCTGCTCTTCTACACTGAAGACACCAGCAAATGGCACAAAGCTTTCTGCCAAAACTACAGCCACATCAGTAAGAGAGGCATCTGTAAAGGCCGGCAGATTGTGGTGTTCAAAGACAATTAAAAAATCTACGAGAAACGTCTTCTAACACTCAAAATCTACCACACTGGTATGATTGTGGTCCAAGGTAGTGAGTCTGCACTGCAGAACTTTAGCAGAGACTTCATACAGCTCAAAGCTGTGGCCTCAACTGCTGATCTGGATCCTATACAAAAATCTCTCTCTCAAGAAGAGACACATCAACCCTCAAAGTACCAATGTACATCGACTCTCGCATCCAACAGTCTCTCCAGTATCAAAAATCAAGGAGAACCTTTCACTCCTGGAAATAGAAGTGGTGGAGCTTAAAGACCAAATGCTATCCCACCTGTCCACTGATAAAGGGACAGAACTACAGAACTAGGTGAACTACATGAGCGAACAACTCAACACCACCTTACAAGCACTAAAGGAAGAGCTGCAAATGCTGAAATCAACCAACACCAGGCCATCAAACGAACTACAGGATTCCAGAATTGAGCTGGCTCATTTAAAAACAGCCATGGGGAAAAAATCTAACTGGAATCAGGAACGAGTTTAACGAAGAACTCTCCATGTTAAATAAAAAACTGCTGATCAAAAATGGCCTCATTCAGGATCTCAGAGAACAGCTCAGCAGAGCAGCTCCAACACCAGCTACCAGCCCATGTGAGCCCCAGGCAAGCTCTGCAACCAAGACTGAAGCTCACCGACCCACGGCAACCACGAAGGACAAGAAAGCTCTCGCTAAAAGAAACCCCAAACCATCACAAGGTGTTCCACTGCCCCCCGAAAACCAACCAGAAGCTCTGCTGCTATTCGACTCGAATGGAAAATAAACCAAAAAAAAATGTCTTCTTCCAAACATGCTGGTCAAAAAGCTATGGTGTCCAAACACAAAGAGTGCTCTTAAGAGCACACAAGGGTCCCTACAAGCACATCATCATCCACACGGGGACGAATGACGTGAGAGCTATGAGAGGACGAGTAGCACCTGCACTAAGGGAAGTGGTGCTCAGAGCCACGCAGGGATTCCCAGAGGCAAAAGTTACTGTTTCTACCTTACTCCCACGTGGTGACATTAGATGGAGAATTTACTAAAAGTCTGAAAGACATCGATATAGCAATCTTCCAGGAAACATGGTGTCGCTCTGATGCAACTACACCTTGTCCAAAAGGCTCCAGAGATTTTACACTTCCATCGTTAAAAAAGTCTCAAATTAAACGCGGACGTGACTCTGGTGGAATTATTTGGTATAAAAAAAATATATAAAGATTTAATCAAGGTAATTAAAAAAAGGGGACTCCTCAGTTTGGCTCACTATTAATTCCATTGTGAGTCAGAAACCCTCTACCGGTGTGCAGTTTTTGTTCCCCCACACAACTCCTTATTTCCATCATAACTGCTTCCAAAACTTACAATCAGAGATAAATTACTTCCAAACTTTAGGTTATGTGCTGATCTGTGGAGATCTAAATGCCAGGACAGGCAGATAAATGGATTATATTGACTACTCAGGCAAAAGTTTCACTGATAGTGACAGTAAATTAAACTTGACACCAAACACTGTACAAAGAAACAGTTATGACCACATCACCAACAAACAGGGAAAGCAGGTCCTGGAGCTGTGTAAAACTCTGGGCCTGTATATAGTGAAAGGCAGGACGAAGGGATCAGGCTAGTGTTCTAAATTACTGTATTACAGATCTAGAACCAAAACATATAAGAGCATTCACAGTCAGGCCACAGCTGCCACTGTCCGACCACTGCCAAATGGTGCTGTATCTAACCAAACCAACCATCTGCCTCGAACTGCTCCAGTACCAACAACATTATTCCCATTAGAACCTACACCTAAATGGAATGAACTAAAAACAGAGACGTTTAAATTAAACATGAACCACCAAAAGATTCATACGATGTTTAATGACTTTCTGTCTAATAATTACATACCCAACAAAAAAGACAAACGCTGCAGTGAAAGACATCAATTACATCTTCCAAACATTGGCTAAAACGGCAGAGATCACACCAAACACCACCACAAAAGGATCAGGTCACCCAGAGGAGAACCATGGTTCGATGCTGAGTGTAAAAAATCATGAAAAAAAATTAAGAATGCTGTCTAACAACAAACACAGAGACCCCAAAAATCAGGATATACGTATAAATTATTCAAGCGCTTTAAAAGAATATAAATCAATGTTAAACCAGAAAAAATCCAAATCAATAAGAACAAAAATTTATCAGGTTGAAGAGGCCATAGATACCAACTCCTGGGAACTCTACAAAAACTTTTACCCCAGTGATAGATCTCTGCCCCTCAAACAGTACCACATGGAAGTCCTACTTCCAAAAATAAGAAAACAAATAATCAGAACTCCAATCAGGTAAAAGAAAAACTTAAACTAATTAATACTATTAAAGACAATCAGAACCCTATAGACCAGCCAATCACAAAAAGAGAAATCAACAATCAATTAAAAAGCCTTCAATTAAAGAAAGCCTGTGGACCAGACAGGATCAGTAACGAAATGCTCAAATTCTGTAGCCCCAAAGCAGTTGAAGCTCAGACCATTTGTATTCCCTAAATTCAATAATTAACCAAAACATTAAACCTAATCAAAGAAAAAATCTTCACCTGCTTTGTGGACTTCCAAAAGGCCTTCGACTCAGTTTTCCATGAAGCATTACTTTTAAAACTCCTCGAAATTGGAATCGTTGGGAAATATTTTGATATAATAAAGTCTCTCTATTCAGACAGCAAATGTGCAGTAAAAATCGGGAACCACAGTACCGAGGGTCGAGGAGTGAGACAGGGATGTAGTCTGAGTCCCACATTATTTAATATCTATATGAATGATCTGGCAACAGCACTGGATCAGTCCAGTCTCCCAGGTCTAACTCTACATGATTCAGAGATCAGATGCTTACTGTACACTGATGATCTGGTTCTGATGTCACCCACAGAACAGGGGCTCCAGCAAAACCTGGACCTACTGGAACAGTACTGCAGCAGATGGAAACTAAGCGTAAACCTGAGTAAAACCCGAATCTTGATCTTCCAAGAGAGATCCAGAAGTCAGGAAAACAAATATGAGTTTAGCTATGAAGGGAAGGTCCTAAACCACAGCACTAGCTACACCTACCTGGGTGTAGAGATCAGCACATCAGGGAGGTTTGGCCTAGCTGTAAAAGCTCTCAGTGAAAAAACCAGAAGAGCTATGTATGCTATCCAGTCTAAATTTGGTCCAATTAATATCCCAGTTAAAATATGGATTAAATTATTTAACTCAATCATAAAGCCAATTCTATTATATGGGTGTGAAATATGGGGGCCAAACTTTGTTCTAAACCTAAAAACCTGGGATAAAACCATAATTTAAAAAGTACAATTGGAATTTGCAAATAAAATTTTAGAATTACACAGAAGTCCGTCCAACAACGCCTGCTTGGCCGAACTGGGACTTAACCCCCTACACATCAACATCCGACAAAGGGCGATGAAATACCAGTCAACAAAACAAACTAAAATGCTATCAGACCCTAAACCCAACAACCCAATTAGCTCATTATCTAACAACTCAAAACTCACACCAGAGAAAGATCCTAACTAAATACAGGATCAGTGATCATGAGCTGGAAAGAGAAGACACCACAAAAAATGGAAGCCCAGAGAGAGAAGGTTCTGCAGATACTGTGATCTAAAGCAGGTTGAGGATGAAGCCCATTTCCTCCTCTACTGCCCTTAATACTCCTCCAACAGAGAACAGTTCAAGCAGATAGAGGAACTGAACTCTGGATTTTCCCCCAATTATTTTAGTTATATCTATTTTAATTATTTATTAACATATTTTCAAGTATTTTAATCTAATCTATATATACACACGCTATTTCTTTTGTTTATCATTATATCATATACGCTTTGGCAACATTGTATTAAAACAGTCATGCCAATAAAGCATTATAAATGAAAAAAATGAATGAGAGAGAGAGAGAGAGAGAGAGAGAGAGAGAGAGAGAAAGAAATAGAGAGAGAGAGAGAGAGAGAGAGAGAGAGAGAGAGAGAGACACACCCCGACAGAGAGAGAGAGAGACAGAGACAGAGACACACCCAGAGCGGCATGCGCGCGCACACACGCGCACGCACAGAAGCGCTCGCACACAAACACATACACACAGAGATGCACCCGCACACACACTAGCTGAGACAGAGATATAGAGACACACCGAAAAAGAGAGAGCTGCACACAGACACTAGTAAAAAGGTGTAACCTGCTGGTCCTGGCGGCTGTTGTTGGGCATGGCTCTCTGGTTCTGAGCTTTCTGCTGCAGGAGGAGACGCTGCAAAAACCAACAATATTTTGATATCTACACATCCAGGGAGCAGATTTTCAAAACATATACACTCACAAAAACTACACTGCCCCCCAATGAAATATCCCCTAATTTGTGTAAGCAGCATACTTGACCAGATTAAAGCAATTTAGTCTGATTAACCTCGATTTTGTTTCCCAAAAAAAGGTCAAGTTTCTGAATCCTGAAGTTTAGGATCTGGATTTTGCGATTAATAGCTTCAGCTGTAGAAATCTGGATGTTTTACCGTACAAGAAGATCAAAATTATCCCACATAATATTATCTAAAAATAGATTAAGCAATATAAAAATAAATAAATTTATTCTCTCGGCGGTTTGTTATCCATATCGTTCCATTTTATAAATGCATGCAATAACTTATTTGGCCCAGCAGATTTCCACAGGACATTTAAAAGCCCAGCATCAGATCAGCAGAGGGGGTGGAGTTAGAAAGATTACCTGGAGCTGATTGATCTGGTTGAGCTGCGAGAGCTGGTTGAGTTGCGAGAGCTGACTGAGCATGGCCATCTGCTGAGCGTTAAATAACGGGTTTAGGCCGGCGTTATTGGGAGGATACTTCAGCAGTGACGGGGGGACCTAAACGTAAACAAGGAGAACAATCAAATACAGGACTAGATCATCGAAGTACTAATAATAATAATGATGATGATGATGATGATGAAGCAAACGGTGGGGTGATTTCGTTACCTGAGAGGGGAGCAGTGGAGGAGGCACTTGGTTGCGCAAGTTGGACTGAGCCGAGTTGAGGGGTTGTGCTGGAGGCTGCTGGGAATTCCGGCCCTGTGCTGCTGCGTTTCCACCACCGTATACGTTCTGAAAAAACACAGACGAGCAACATTAATAATCCATCATCTTCCCTTCCTTTACCGAACTGGTTCTGCCCAACTCCCCCAGTCTCATGCTCAACCCCCAAAACCTGGCTTAAATTTTCAGCCTGTAGGGTTTAGATCGGGTGTTTGGCAGCACACTGCAGGTAGATCAAAACTTCCCATCCACATTAGCTGCTTAATTAAAAATTTAAAAGCAACCTCCTTTCTAAACAAGAGAAATTAACAAGTGGTACGCCCTTACAACGTAATAACTCCAACGATTGAGAGTTAAGGGCCGCTTGTAAACTTGTAAACGTCCATAATCCCCTCTCACCCACCTCAAACCTCCATAATCACTCCCCCTAACTGTCCATTACCCATATTGCCGTCCTCAATGCTCCATAATCTCTCCCCTACCCTCCGTAATCCCTTTACCCTCCTCAAACCTTTAAAATCCCTCCGTAATCCTCTGCTCTTGCCTTCCTCAAACCTTCATAACCCCCAGCTCTTGCCTTCCTCAAACCTTCATAATCCCTCCCTAACCCTCCATAATCCCATCTCGCCCTCAGTGACCCTCTGTCGCCCTCCTCTGGGGGAACATGGCCTTCTTAAGGACGAATGCCTACATTTCAGGAGCAGCAGCAGGAACTCACCTGCCTACCGGGAGCAGAGTTGGAGGAAGCAAAGCTGAGCGATTGAGCGTTCTGCTCCTCGGTTACAGAGCTATCGTAGGGCAGTGAGAGCTGAAGCCGAGCGGAGAGGAAGGAGGAGGAGGAAGAGGAGGATAATTGAGAGAAAAAGAAAGAGCAGAGTTAGAGAGTGGATACCAAAAACAAAAGCGTGCCAGCAGCAGATCAGAGCGTGTTGTGTTGGGTTTAGTGAGCCGTATTACCGCTGGGTTATGTTATTATAACGCTGGCACTGTGAACAGGTAACAAAGAAGAGTGCCAGCAGAGGAGCAAAGCTCGAATGAGACCTCGACCCACCTTCTCCATGTACGAGTTCCGATCCATGGATGGGTCTTTGTGTAGCAGATGGCGAGAGGTGGAGGGTTTGCCGTACTCTATGTGTTTATCCATGTCCATTCTCTTCTCCATCATACCTGCACCACAAATTCCTTATTATTTATCATTGTACAACCCGTTTAACATCCCATGCTCGGTCTACAGTCTACGTACAAATCACAAAAGTTACTACGTTATGAAACAGACCCTGTAACCAATGTCCTAAATATAACAACAAAACCCTACACTTACCAACTTTAACTACTTAACTGTCTAGTGAACATAGGGTGTGATTTGGGACATATCCACTACATTTTTACTGAAACTGTTGTCTTTTTTTTCCAAATCCCATTTTTCACCATTTCATTTATAGTATTTATTTACAGCATAAAAAACCTAGAATCCTGCAGGTACCTCCCTAAGTCGTGACCCCCAGTAAACAGTACAAGTATTTCATTACAGAACCATAAATTAGAAATGATCTCATATCTACACATGGTTTACCTGCAGATACGTCCATCTTACCGCCCTTCATAGGGTCCTCAGAGTCTCTCTGCAACACACAGACAAACACCTTAATAAAGACCCTGTAACTATCATTCACACTGCAAATAAAACACACACACACACACACACACACACACACACACACACACACACACACACAGTAAAACATTGAATAAAACAGACTCACAGGGAAGCTCATGCTGTTAAACTGTTTCGCAAACTGGTTCATCCATGGATCGTCAGGCTTCCCTCCGCCTTTATTCATCTGACAAAACCAATAACAAAACAAGTTTAGTTTGCACTGATGTACAATATAAGCATACAACATAGTGAACGAGGTGTTGTTTGGATGGGACAAGGCCCCAGTGTACTGCCATTAGGGTCCGGTACCTTAGGAGGAACCTTCTTCATGTAGGACCAGTTGGAGGACTGATTCACCTCCTGCGCTGCGTTATTGTTCCACATGCCAATCTCCACCTCCTCCTCTTCCTCCCAGTTAGAGGGAGCAGGCATGGCCATCTCACCATCCCAACTGTCCTGCATGGGTTTCGATCCTACACACGCACACGCACACATCAGAGCACTAATACAAACCCTTTACAATAACCTGCAAACATAATCCGACTCTCACCAGGTTTGTGCTGCGATTGGCTCCACCCACTTCCTCCAGCACTCTCTCTCCCAGGCTCCTCCCAGGTCGCCCCGGAGTCCATTGGCTTCCCCCATGCAGACGTGCCCTTATCCACCACGGGATCGGACCACGAGGACGAGTCCATTTTCTGAGGAGTGGAGTACGGCTCCCGCCATCCTACAAACACAAATAGGTGTTTATGTGCACTATATAGTGAGTAGGGAGTGCGATTTGGGACACATGCACTGTGAAAGTGACTGAACTGAGTGGTATGTAACACTCGTGTAGGGTTACATGTTAGGGTGTGTAGGTACCATCCCCCGACCCACCAATATAAACACCGTTACGTAAGGCTGGCTCTAAACACCACTGTTGGGATCAGGTTCCATCTACTGCTCTTTTTTTCCCCCGTGGCATTCATCTGACGAAAATAGTCGTGTTCTTGGCATGTCTGTCCACTCATATGACTGTAACCCAAACCCGGCGTGTTTAAGAACAGCTAAGCCTCAGAACATCGACCTTTCTGAGAAACAGCAAACCTGCTCGCTATTTAATACTGTTAAACAACTCTATCGCTCTCACACTCGCGCCCTCTCACACTCGCGCCCTCTCACACTCACATTCTCTTCTTCATACCTGAGCTGCTGCTCTTCTCCTTCAGCCCCATGGAAGCCGGGGCAGGTTGGGGAGGTGGCTGCTGTGGGGCGTCCTGCTCAGCCGAGTTGTTCTTGTTCCACATGTTGACGTTTCCGTAGTTGTACTTGCTCGGGTCACCCCATGCAGAGGTCCCGTCGTCGATCTCCATGCGCCGGCGAATTGACTCCGGGGACGGCTCCTCCCATCCAGTTGACTCCTCTGGCTTCATCGGAGCGGGCAAGGGACCTCCGAGCCAGCCGGAAGGCTTGTTTTGGGCTGCATCACTTCCTGCCCTGAATGTCCCCACATCCTTGGCTTTCCCCCAGTCGGACAGGTTACCTGATTTGGCCTCGCTCCAGGCTGGGTTGGTGTTGCTCGGCTTGATTGGCTCACCCCAGCCTTGGTTCTGATTGTTGTTCTTCGCAGGTTCCCATCCTGTGCCACGATCAGGTGCCTCAGCAACGCCGTTGCCCGGCCAAGTGTTAGTCTGACTGCGCCCAGGCTCGCCCCATCCTGAACCGGAGCGGTCAGTATCACCGTCCCAGCTTCCAGACCCAGATTTGTGCGTTTCTCCCCAGTGGTTTCCTCTTGGTCCTTCTCCCCAGCCTTCTCCTCCAGAAGACCCACTCCAGCCCTGCTTCGTCTTCGGCCCATTGTTCCACGTGGACGACTGGTCATCCTTGCAGCTGCCACCCCAGGACAACCCAGCCTTGTTGGATGAGGGCTCATCCCACCCGTTCTGGGACTGAGGCCTCGGTTCGCCCCAACCGGACGCACCGTTGTTTTCGCCACCACCAGATGTGGGTCGTTCCCCCCATCCACCCTGCGAGCTGGGTTGCTGGGGAGGCACGTTAGTCCATCCCTGTGACCCATTCCCAGGTTTGTTTGCCAAGCTGTTTACATCCCAGGCAGTGTTCTGTCGGACCGGGGTCTGTCCCCATCCCTGGTTGGACAACACCCGGGGGTCCATTTCAGTTTTCGTCAGAGTTGCTTGTATCACTTGCTGCTGGTTGCCTCTCCTGCGGCCGCCCCTGTCGCTGTGGGCACCCGAGCTCTCGCCGCTCCCTTCGCTGCCTGTGGACTTGTTCCACGTACTGCCCTGTGAGGACTGACCGCCACTCCCTAACCCAAGGGCGTCATCCTCCAAGGATTTCCATCCGTTTGTTCCCTTCCTGCTCCCGCCCTCGCTGGAATGCTGATTGTTCCCTGGAGCGCCCCAGTCCCCACCTGAGACCTTGGTGCCAGTGTTTGACGATGAAGATGAGGACGACGAGGAAGAGGACGCGCTGCCCCAGGGGCGAGGGGTGCCAGGACCGGACGCGTTCATGGCACCCCAGTTCATGCTCTGGGAGGGAGCCTGGAGTGGGGGAACATCCCAGCCTCCTCCACGGCTGCCGTTCTTGGCCTGCATTAGCGTTGCGTTCACAGTGTCGCCCACGGCTTGGCCTTTACTGGCAGGGCATTTGTCTCCAGGGTAAGTAGTGCCGGGCGGGGCGCCCCAAGCTGTACCGTAAGACCCGCCTTCGTGCTGTGAAACGGAAGTGCCGTTCGAGACCGAGGTCACCCCTGTGCTCGCAGGCCAGGCGCGGTCGCTGATGGGCGCTGAACCCGTAGAGTTTGGTAAACTAGAGGTTGTTGCGTTAGTAGTGTTATTTGGTCCGTTAAATTCAGTGTTAAGGTTTTGAGGCTGCCCACTTAGAACCTTGCTCGTACCGTTCACTTCAGGTTTGGGCGCCCCTTCCTGCTGAGCCCAGGACATCTTCGAGCTGGCGCCGTGCGCTTGACCTATGGTGCTTCGTTTAGCGTTGGCACCCCCGGAGTTGGGCCCAGCATTCTGCAGGACGGGCCAGGCACCATGGTTGGCATTTGGGTTCAAAGTGCTTGGATTTATACCCCCTGGGGTACCCCAGGCGTTCATTTTCCCGTCGGCCAGTTTGTCACCGGGGGTCTCTCCCGAACATGTGCTTAAAATCGAGCACAACGCACCCTTTGCGTTGTCGTTATTGCTGCCATTTACCAGGGCAAAATGAGAACCATGGCCTTGCCGGTTTCCCCCCTCGCCACAGTCGCCGGGCGCCATCATACTCAGGTTCATCTCTGACCCGGAACCGGAGGCCGAGTCAGCGTCCATGCATTCCGAGGCCGACTCCGGATCGCTAACGCCAATGGACGGCCAGGCTCCTTTGTCACAGCCGTCTACCATCGCTTTTCCCCAGCCGCTACTCGGATCACCACCGGAGCTCCAAGGTGAGTTTTCATACTGGGGGTCAAGACCACCATGATCCAAACCTGCAAACGAACGGTCATCGGGTTACGGGTTCGAACGGGTAATACCATAGACGAGCCAGTAAGGTAATGCTCTACTAAAAAGCCAACGAAGCAAGTCAATAAATCTGAAAATCAAAAAAATTTAAAAACAACAAATAAGAAAATCTCTGTACTCTAACCATTTCCTGAAACAATAAATTTGTTTCTATTAGCATGTTTAAATTATACCTTTGGTGTGTGTGTGTGTGTGTATATATATATATATATATATATATATATATATATATACATACATACATACACACACACACACACACACATATATACATACACACACACATATACATACACACACACACATATACATACACAGACACAAATATACATACACACAC
>JAYJMA010000022.1:95953-109617 GCA_036873895.1 Parotocinclus cabessadecuia
TTCCCTTTGAATTCCAGGTTGTGAGGTAACAAAATGTGAAAAATGTAAAGGTGGGTGAATACTTTCGCAAGGCACTGGATGTCTGTGTGAATAAATTCCAGAACAGCTTTTTTAAAACGATTTATTCCTTAAATAATATTAGTTTGTTGTTACCGGTGGTAACAGGACCGAATGAAACACCTGAATTTGTTGATAAAGGGGTCTGTCCCAATACTCTTGTCCATATAGTGTGTATTTTATACTAATCAGGTTTGTTTCTTTGTCGAACCTTGCAACCAAGTGAAGTCATTTGGTGAGTCATGTCCCCAAATGGCTCGAGTCACTTTTCAGTCTGTGTGTGAGATTATTGAGTCAGTATTAGGGTAGCTTAAAGTTTTCAGCGGTACATGAACATCTCAGCAATCTCAGAGTTCTGCCGTCCAGTTTAGTCTAGTTTAGTCCAGTTTCAGACCACATCTGAGAGTCAGAACCAGAACCTGAGCTGAGAGATCACCAATGAGTTCCACAACTGCTGCTTACTGCATGCAAACGACTCGGCTGTGTCTCATTCTCATATTTAACTGTTACTAGCTATGTTAGATATGCTCTCGCTCACTATATTTCTCTCTCTCTCTCTGCCTCTCTCTGCCTCTCTCTGTTTGCTCTCTCTTTGCTCCTCCATCTCTTTTCTCTGTTCCTGATGTTTACAGGTCGAGGATGATCTCAGCTCTCCGGTGGTCGTCTTCAGATTTTCTCAGGAATCCAGTTCAGGTATAAAATAGAAATTAGCATATGCCATGTATAGGTATGATTCAGTCAAATGATACAGTGAGTCACTGTTACTAACCAAATTTGCTATTTATCTCTCAGTGTTTTGAGTCAGTGAATCATTTGGTGACAAACAATAATCAACTCCGTGTCATTCCATAATTCCATAGGAGCTTAACTCCTCTCATATTTTGAATCATTTGTTTTGATAAAGCTCAGCTCCCCTCTCATTCACCATGCTCCTCTCTTTCAGTGAGTCATTTCAGTGAATCGTTTGAGTGAGTCATTTATTCTAACTGTTTCAGTGAATCGTTCTGTTAAGGTTCTCTGCTGTAATAAATCCTCAGATTCGTTATATGTGATCTGGAAATGGTGGTTATTAGATAGTAGACACGATTCAAGATGAGTCATTTAAATTAACTGAGTCAAATGAAATGAAGCGACTCAGGAATGTTTCCTGTTTGATATAGATCACTTTCCATGGTTGAAACTTTAAATCTGTATTATATAAACGTGTGTGTGTGTGTGTGTGTGTGTTTGCATTTTCAGCATCCAGCAGTGGTTCTGTAGAGGGATCTGGTTCCGGAGAGCGCGAGATTCTGGATTCTCTTAACAGATGGGTCAGAACAGAGCCATATATTAAACCTGGCTTAGTTTTAAGCCCATGGTTTTAGTTTTAACGGCCAATTTCGTGTTTTTTCACCAGCTATGCGAGCAGTTAGTGCTGAAGGTACCAGCGAGTGGCGTTGACGTGGTGGAGCTGGAGGATGAAGGGGCGTGTGTTTGTTTTAACCCCCTAATGACCTCTGCAGCATTGGGAACGCAGCCAGACGATGTTACGGCGTTGGTTGAGAAGTTAAGTGAGCTGATCCCCGTGCTGAGCTCCACGCTCCGGTTAAGGGCTGGCTTTCGGGATGAAGTGTTCCTGTACCCTGCTCTCACTTATGTTGAGGATCCAAGCTGGGCTGGTCTGGGGATCATCAGGTCAGAGACACACAAAGATAACGTCAAAACGGCATCACCACAACGTTATCACCCAACCCCGTGAAAGCAAAACAGTAAAATTTCAAACAGCAATAACTTCTAGGTAGCGAGCATACGATTCAGTGATTCAGAGAGTGATTCACTGAAATAGTGTTAGTCTTGGTTAGGGTCAGATCATTCACTCATTCAGACACTGATTCACTAAAATAGAGTCACTAATGATTCACACACTAATGATTCACTGAAAGAGTGGAATCTTAATCTTAATTCATTCCAAATGATTCACTGATTTAGACAATAAATTACTTAAATAGGGAGCTGTTACTCCTAGTTAGGTCTTCCCTAACAGAGGGAATCGTTACCCTTAATGAAGGTCAAATGATTTACTTAAATCCAAATGATTTACTGACCCAAAAGATTCAGACTGATTCAGATACTGATTAAAAGAACAAGCCTGTAGCCAGCTGTGTTTGACAAAACGATTCCCTGATGCAAACCCTTACTTGCTGAAGTAGAGAGGAGCAACTCTCTTAGTAATGAACCAATTCGCTGACTCGCTGAGTGAGAGATCTAGTTTGCTGATTGGCTGTGATCTGCTTTAAACGAGAGCAGATTAGACAATCGAGTGTAGCAACTGATACCTTTCCTGATTCGTTTTGGGAATTCATTCAGGGTTAATCAGTAATAAACGGCTGCACGTTCGTGTTCAGGTACGAGCCGAGGAGGACAGATCTGGATGGAGGGAGGATGCAGAAGGAGCTGGAGAAGATCAACACTGAACTGCTGAAGAAACTGAGGGAGCTGGAATCAGAGCTGGAATTCTCAGCAGGTACGATGCTTCTGTCCTGTCCCAAAACGGATAATCTGTTATGAAAACATAAACAAAACACCTTTTTGGTTCTCAGGGCCTGAATTTGGTGAGCAGCAGAACTGCGTTTTTGTTGGAATGGCATCTGATGATCTGGACGTTTCGGTGCTGGTTGAATCCATCGCCTCCACGGGGAGGGAGATCGAGGAGAGCGGACAGGTATGGGTATCGATGATCTGCCAAAAATAAGCATAAACGTTAGTAATCCTACAGATAAAAAAGTTGTTTCTAGCATAAAATTGCCTTGGTACTAAAACAAATGGTTTTAGTACCTTTATCTTTGAGAGGTATCTTTGTTTTCATTTACAATTTTGTTCGCAGCTGCTGGAAAACATGACCGAAGTGGTTAGGAAGGGGATCCTGGAGGCCGAGCTGCAGCTCCTGAGGGCTAGCGAGGAGAAACTAATAGAGGAGGTATGTGTGTGTGTGTGTGTGTGTGTGTGTGTGTGTGTGTGTGTGTGTGTGTGTGTGTGTGTGTGGTGTGGTGTGGTGTGGTGTGTCTTTTTAATCAATAGCTCAGCTTGGTCATCTGATTTAAATACAGATTCATTGAAAGATATTCAAACAAAATTATTCACTGCTTTGAATACTGGTTCACTGAAAATGTGTCTGGTAACCTTAGTTACGATCCAATGATTCAGACACTGACTGACTGAAAAAGAGAGGGGCGAGTCTCTTAGTGATTAAATAATTCCCTGATTCAAACACTGAATTATTTAAGGATCGGGATGATGATCTTGGTCAAACAGCAACTCCTGATTGTGAGCAAATGATACACTGATTAAAACACTGACTCTGAACATAGAGCTTTTTGTCTTAGCTGGATCCAAACAGATCACTAATTCTGAAAAACACTGACTCACGGCACTAGAGAGGTACAAATCTCATTAATGACCAAAATGATTCACTAATTAAAACAGCAAATCTGTGCTTCGAGTAAACGCGTTACTGATTCATGCGCTGACTCATTAAAAGAACAAGCTGATAATCTTAGATTAATCTAAACAATTCACTGATTCAAACACTGACTCACTGAAGGGGGGCTACTTTGTCTGTAGTATCAGGTAAGCACCAATCTGTAATTCAATAGCTATAAACGTTTAGCACAGACAATCCAGCAAGGAATGAAATCTTGACAGCGTGTCGTTCCTCTCTCTTCATCTAGGGGGTGCTGCGACAGATTCCTTTGGTTGGCTCTGTACTGAACTGGCTCTCGCCTATCCAGAGCTCAGTGAAGGGCCGATCTTTTGACCTGGCAGCAGGTAGCATTTTTGTGACAGTCAGGTTTATCATCTGCTCACGTAAACCTGTTTATTGTTGTTATTATTATTATTATTTATTTTGTTTAGGTTCTTTGGACAGCACTGAGGCCATCTACTCTCTGAAAGCCCAGACGGGTAAAGAGTTGACACCAGAAACGCCCACGTCTTCAGCTAAACACATAGCAGGTACGAAATCAGGCCAAAACGTTTTGGATAGTCCCCCATATTGGTCCAGGCAAAACTGGAATGAAAACAAAATACAAAACGGGATCTCTGTGTGGTTTCTGGTTAAAAAGCACAAAAATTTACATTTCTAGACGTGTTTTAACGAGGCATTGTTATACTAGTGGTTTTTTGAGTTACATGGAGTACAAAAATACTTTTTATTTTCATATTCAGCCCTGCAAAAAAAATTAAATAGTGTGAAAACCAGTCTGCTATCTGTTTTTTTATAAAAGTCAAATTATACAGATAAACTTTAATGAAATATACAGTATAATACAGTAGGCTTTTTAATACAGTAAATTATTAGAATATAAATGCAGTAAGAAAGGCTAATAAACAATATAAATAATTTAATAATAAATAACAATCAATCGAATTATTAAATAAAATAGTGAGTGCTGTATTATACTACTTTTATATTGTCATTTATACTACATATACTATTTACTGCTTTTATATTATTACTATATATTATATAATAGCATTACATATTATATTCTTTTATTTTTATGTTACATATTATGTTTCTGTCCATGGGTGCAGTTTCTGAAGCTCACCTAATTTATTTATTTTCAATTATTTCATGTATTTATTAATTATTATTTGTGTATTATTTTTGGGTTCCTTTGCTTTATTTTATGCATTTATTCATTAATTACATGCAAATATAGGCATAAAAGCAATCAGTTGGCGAGCAGTGAATGGATTAATCTTATTTGCATTCCTTCTTATAATCTGATTCTGACCTCAAACAAATCGGAAATGCCTTCTGTAGCCAGTAAAGTTCCAATTCTGAATGTTTTGAGTTTTAGCCTGGACCAATATGACTAAGTTGCTGCACCAAGTTGCTGCGATGTGATTGGTTGATTAGATATTTGCCTTATCGCACAGTTTTTTTCTCTTTTTCAGGACAAAAGTTGTTCAGTCGCTCGACTGCAGCCTCTGAATCGTGCAGCGAGTCCAGTTCCGCCTCTCATCTGGATGAGTTGATGAAGGAAGCAGAAGTGCCCCAAGAGGCAGTGCAGCCATCCAATCAGAAGGAAACCTCGGATCAGATGGTCCCTGAACGCCAGGAGGACTCCGACTCTGTCAGATAGAAGCCATCTGTCAGTTTGTCTGTCTGTCCTTCCAGGCCAAAGTGCTGTACACTGTGAAATGGGCAACCTCGATGCCTTTGACCGAGCAACTCCAGGGCTGTGTTCCAATTCATATTTCATTCTCCATCCTCATGAGCTTTTCGGTCACCTTCTCGGTCGAGAATCAAATTCGTATCGCTTTAGCTTGTCATAAATGCAACCTATAAACATCTGAGTAGGTTTCAATCGGGTTAGAAACTAATCAGATCCTCCACTGTACTTAACGGTTAGGATTAGGATCGGCTCCTTTTCTGCAGGTACAACTCCCAACTTGCTCTGTCCGACAGAAGCTAATTACAGCCGTTATAGTATATTGAATTATGGAATTATGGAAACTCTTCTTGCACCATGAGGGTCGGCGAGGGGAATTTGAAACCCTATTGGAACGCAAGTTATGAAATAAGGAGTCATGAAGTGCAGTTAAAGAAGCCCAAAGCCGCTGGAACGTTTATCATGCCAGATCACCCCGTCCGAGTCTGTTTTCCTGTTTTCGTTTATGCAATAGGTTAAAAAAATGTCTCAGAATGTAAACTTTTTGATTCTTCAGATTCCCGTTAGTCCTGTTTTTTCCGTGTACGCTCTCTGTTTTGCGTCACCTGAAATCTTATGCAGTATAATCGCATTTAATCGCCATGTGTTCGCTTTCCAAAATTGAGGGTTGGTAGGGGTTTAGACACGCACGATTAAAACACTGATGCTCATGGAGGTTAATAATCAGCTTGAAGCCTTGTTGCACTTTTTGTACAGAATTAGTCGTAATTTAATCAGGAGGGTCCTTATTTATCACTGATTTACTCTGTAGTTGTTCTAACGTTTAGGTTTTTTTTCCAGTATGCAGTTGCTTTGCACTAATAATGAAGATTTTTTTTTATTTGTTCTAAATGCAGTGTGTTAGTTAATGTTTACTGTAAGACTCGCTTGGTTTGTGATTCATGTGATTGACGTTCACTGACGATGCTGCACCTTCACCTGTAATTATAACGTGTCTGAATCTCACATGAAGTAGAAACACATCTTTCATAACCAGTTGTTTATTAAAACTTACGTTCCACGACGGCTGATTCTCTCCAAGCAGCACTACTGTCCTGTTATGGTGCAATAATTACATTCACTGGGATATTTTGGGTTTGTTTTGTTGTTTGTGTGTGTGGCAGAACAAATGTAGTGAGTTAAATTATAATAGTTACGTTTCATATACATGTAATCATGAGCTTTTCCAGAAAAAGTGACTTGTGAACTATAATAAAGATAATCAAACCCAGAAAAGCATTGGTTTACATTTGTAAGAGTCTCCTGTTGTGATTGCTTGAATTATTGTTGTTATTATTGGTGTTAGTAAAGCCTTTTGGGGACATTTGAGCGAGCACAGTGGACTCATGGGTGTACCTAATACAGTGGACTAATAAAGAACTAGACGTTGGACTTGAAACCAAGATCACACCCAAAACAACGAATATTAATATGGAACTGGTTTGTCCTAGTTTCCTAAAGCATGACACAACCAGATGGCGGCTTGTCCTTGGAATTTGCTCCTTTAAACTTATTTTACCATGTGACTTCTTCTGTTTGTTTTAGTTTTATTCGGTGTAGCCTTGTGGTCGAGCTGCTGTTGCTCGGTGTTGCAGTACGAGGCAGACCTTGGAGGGCAGAAATGTGAAGAGTAGCTACCCAGGTATGCTTCTGGAGGTTATATGGCTGGTTTTGAGTGACCGCTAGCCTTAAAAAGCCAACCGCCTCATTAGAAAAGGCTGTCCATATAATTTTGGCGGTCGTCCCGAGTACATTTTGTCCCTTTAAGAACAGCTAAGGCGTAATTTTCAATGGGACTCGGGAAATGTAGTTTTCAAAGAGAGGGCGCGTTTGGTTGACTTACAGATACAACACAGAATGAGTACTACATTTCCCAGAGTGCCTCTGGATGTCGGTTAGGAACATCGGCAGCACACGCCACACGCGGATCTGCTTCGAGTCGAGTCTCCCTTTTTCTGACGTGCGTTAACGGACCGGCTGTTTATTCCAGAATAACGGAGCCGTTATTTATAACCGGGAAGATCGAACACTCCAGAAGGGCGCGAGACTCTACGGACGGGCCCTTAAAGACAAAACCCAAGCGTTTAAAAAGCCCCGAGTTTTAAATAAGAACCGGTAGATCCTCGCGCGATGGAGGCGGCGCGAGACGCTGCGCCTGACTCGTGGGAGCAGGAGCTCGAGGCCCCGGTCCGTGCTCTCTCCGGTCTGAACGTGAATGCCGCCGAGTTCGTACCGGGGTTCCTCCAGAAAGATTCGCCGGAGAGCGGCGCTACGATCCCAGGTAAACGCTGCACTCTCATCTCGCTCGAGTTGCACTAACTGGCGGTTGTTCGAGGTTTCTCGTTTCTCGGTAGCTTGCTATGTCGCTATGCTAAGCTAAAGCAGCGCTGATAAAAGTTGTACGAGTTCGAGCCGCCTGTGTGGCTAAGCTACATTGTTAGTTAGCGTCTATGCTAACCGGGCTCTCACCTCGGCTAGGAGGTGCGTAAGATTTAAACGTCAACTGAAATAACGGTCGAAAACTCCTGTACTAGGCAAAGACGCTGTTTAGTACTGTACAGATGTGGCATACTATTTATTACGTTAGTGTAGGGTTCGTCCTGAATCTCCACTACGTCCCTCTTCTGGGCCCCAAACGGGGCCACGAAATGCCCCAGGCAGGCCAGGGTTTGGGAAAAGTTGGGTTTTAAAGATGCATTGATGCTTGAACCGCATGGAGACTTACATAATATCCCATGCGCTCCAGTTTGGACTCATTTTTTAAATCTAAGACGGTAGTTTTCCGGGTAAAAATTCGTTAAAATGTACTGGATGTTAAGTTATTCCCAAAAGGTAGCGTTAATGTCTGAAACTCCAAAAAAACAACCATCCAGAACGTTAATGTTGTGTCTATGTTTGTATGTAATTAATGATTAAAAACGTGAATAAAGCAAAAGTAAAACAATGTTAGTAATAATAAATAAAGACCTGAAATGGGTGAATATTAAGGTAGACTTTATAGCCACTGAGGCGAATGTGTGAGCGGAACTGAATGGGGGGGACTGAAATCGCATCCATAAACTGATCTAATAAAATAATGTGTGTTATATTTCTGTAATGTCCTCTATGTGATTTATTTTTGGGGTTTTTATGGTGATTGTAATGCTGTTTTTTTTACATCGACTGGACTGGATTGTGTGCATTGTGGTTGGATGATCGCACCATTTTAGTGTTATTTGGGGAGATAAGTTTTTGTTCGTCTGGTGTCTGAAGAAATGTTCAAATTTTGTGGTTCCACAGTATCTTGTTAACCTGTGGGACCTGGACGGTAAGTGAACAGCAGATTTTTGTAGTGGATGTAGTGGTTTACGACCACATCTTTACCGTTTAAAGACTCCTAAATATGAAGGCAGTGCTTCAAGGAGGGACAAACCTCCAATCGATATACAACAGCATCGAATGCTTCCCTGTCTGGCCCGAATGGAACCAGTACACTTCCCCCTGCTGTGTATTGGAGTGCCTAATGGCAAAAAAAATTGCTCATCATTCTCAGCCCTGGCCTTTTGTGCAGTGTGAGCATTAACATGAGCCACATAATCAGGTCAGAAGCGATTTGGAGCTTATGTAACTCCAGGTCTCTGTAAGTTAAAGTTACGATGAGGGAGCTGCTCTCTGATTAGTGAACTGAAACCAGACCAGTTTCAGTTGTTGGGCTGGTGTTGAGATATAACGTGTAACCTGGTAAAAGTCAGTGTAAAAAAAAAAAAAAACTCTTAAAATTAATTAACTGCACCTTTAAGAGCTGGAGTCGTTGGTTTTGGCGCGCCCTTCTCTAACCCTTATTTGCTTCTCCACAGTGCCTGAGGAAGAAGCCGGGGAGGTCGAGGTCTCGGTACCAACTGGTGAGTAAAACACTAGGCTGCTTTGTACTTTTAAAATTAGAACGTATTGTTTGAGAGCAGACTTAAGTAAAGTCTGGTGTGGTCACTTAATTACTGCTGCTGCTGCTCTGGGAGAAAATAACCGTGTTTAAAGTTTCCTTTGCTGTCCTGAGAGCGATCAGGGTTCCGAAATCCATGCAGGCATGATTTCTGATTAAATCTCGTTTTAAAAGATGAGAAAATGGACACGTTTTGTCTTGTGATGACTTTAAATGCTTATTTGTGAAACGTATCGGTTGCTGTTTTAGAAGGTGGCTTAAGGAGTTAATCAAGTTTAAGTTAAATTAATTTTAAGATCTTAATCAGACTGATCGCTCTGTGACACATTTGTTTGTGCTCTGGCGGTGTGGTGATTAAATCCTTCAGCCCCTCTCTGCACGGAGCCCGTTAAATCACCCATCGTTCTTCTGTTGGGTGTAAACAGTGGGGAGCGCCCAGGTAACGATGCCGGCCTGTGTTTGTTGTGGCAGCGTCTCCGCCCGTGGAGAACGGAGCCCGTGATGGAGAGCTGGCGCCAGAGGACGAGAGCTGGGATCAGAAGGGAGGCGAGGAGGACTCGCCGCAGGAGGAAGTTATGGAGGAGGATGAAGAAGTGCCCAAACCCAAAGTGACTCCTGCTCAGCCTAACGCGCCAAAGAAGGAGCATGTGAACGTGGTTTTCATCGGCCATGTGGGTGAGTACAGCTCAAGAGAAAATGTGGTAAAGAAACTGGGGGGAAAATAGAATTTGGGAAGGGGGGTAATTAAAAAGTCTTTACAGGATTCCATAGTTGTCTCTATGCCAGGTGGTAAAGTAAAAGTAACATTATATGGTTTATTAAATCAACAATGGTATTGGATCGGTATAGATTTACTGATAAAAGCTAAAAAGCCAGATTGGTACATTTCTGTCAAGGACCAAACCTCTCTGGTGCCCTTCAAGTCTTTTGGGGTCTATCAGTGAGCCTTTTGGGTGCCTGGGTCAGTCTGTCAGGGTGCTCAGTAACCGAGGGTGGGTTTCTGTGGTGCAGGGTGAGCCTGAGTTCAGGTGTCTGAATAGGTCCTTTGGCATGCTCAGGAGCGAGCTTTTCTGGTGCTAGTTTGGCGTTGATTTATGAGGTTTTGGAGCCTCTCCTGTTGCTAGTTCAATCTGTTGGTTTTCCAACATTAATCTGGCTTGAGCCACCCAGGTTAGTCAGAATAGAGGCATAGGTGAGTTCAGGTCAATGAACAGCCCCTCTGGGACCCTTTAGTAGGGCCGGGTTGAGGTGCGAGCCTCTGTGGCAGGGATCTGAACGGGTCTGTTGAGTTCAGGTCCACAAGGAACCTTTCTGGTGCCCTTTGGCAAGACTGTTAAGGTCAAAATGCCCAAGTAGGTAAAGCTGGGAGCTTCTCTGGTCTTTGTGCAAGTCTGAATCTGTTTGTGTGGGAGACCTTGGAAGCAGATAAGAAAGGATTGAAGATCCTAAAGTGACTCCATATCAGACGAAATAATGTTTGTATTACGTAGTAATGAGTAATTATTACGAGATTTTATTCAATATTAAATTGATCTGTTAATATTTAGTAAGGTTCTGTTTTGTTCAACGTTTACTACAGATGTATCTGACTAGATTAAATTTGTTTAAAAACAGTTCTTGTAGCCACCCAAGCATGTCTGGTTCCTTTTTTTGATTCTTGTTCGTCCTAAGGTTTCTTCCTTATAACGTTGAGGGATTTTTCTTGCCACTAGGCTTGCTCGGTTTAAGACTGGCTTGAAATATTAGAAAATAAGAACATACTGTAAAGTACTATAGAAATAAATCAGACCTGACTAGGTAACGGCACACCAAGTGTGTATTTGTACTGTTAGACTGATGAGAGAACCTTCGTACATGCTCCTCTGTTCTCTCTGTTTTTCTCCTCTGGTTTGTTTGGTCTCATCGTGCTCTGTTTATGGATGAAGATCAGCTTGTTTGTTTCAGTAACATTGGGAAAGAAGTTAGTAGTCAAGGACTTTTTGGGGATTGGGAGGGGGCGAGTCCTGACCTGGGTCAGGTTAGTGTTTGCTGTGGGGTGGAAATCCCATAATAAGGGCTCCAGGGCTCATGATATCTTATGCTCTTTATTATTAATGACCGAGCTATGAAGAGGAGCAAATGGTTGGTTGTTGTTTTCGTTCCTACATGCTCTGTCGCACTGAAGAGTGCATTGTGAGAAATTCGACGCGAAATAAAAACCTTATTGCGCTTGGCTCTGTTTTTCCTCAAACTGTTTATCTGTTTTTCTTTCAGATGCTGGAAAGTCCACGATTGGAGGGCAGATTATGTGAGTGGCTGAGCTTTCTAACGTTATATTAAACAGTATAATCGTACACACTGTATGGTTAGGCTGGACCAGTGACATTAAACCATTATTTTTCCATTCTCTATAAAGCTTATTGTTATTCATGTTTAATATGTAGATTGACTTTGAATTATTATTTAATATTTACACCTGGATCATGCTGACCTGTCCCCCGCAGGTATTTAACAGGCATGGTGGAGAAGAGAACTCTAGAGAAATATGAGCGTGAAGCCAAGGAGAAGAACAGGGAAACATGGTAACTGTGCCTTATACCCTCTAAACCCTCCAGCACTGCATTAGAGGTCACTGTTGGTGAACTTACCGATGGTCGATTGGTCCTGTGCTCCTCAGGTACCTCTCCTGGGCCCTTGATACGAATCAGGAAGAGAGAGATAAGGGCAAGACTGTGGAAGTGGGCAGGGCGTACTTTGAGACGGAGAAGAAGCACTTTACCATCCTGGATGCGCCGGGGCACAAGAGCTTCGTCCCCAACATGATTGGGGGAGCGTCACAAGCCGATTTAGCCGTGCTGGTGAGGTTTCTGAGCTCTGTAACTCAAAATGATTGTTTTTAATAACATGTTTAACAAGTTCCACCTGATGTTTGCATTCATTCTGAAAGACATGTTTTTTTTAAGAAATGAGAAGCTACTAAAGACATTGTTCCTTCTAGGATTAGATGCTTCAATTGCTGCATAAATGATACAATCAAAGCTCTTAAATGTTTACTCTGAATCCGGTCAGCCTGTTTTTACCTTTGGAATGTACGTTTAAAAAACACTTCTTTTAACCAGAGGGGCGTCTTATTACCCCCACAGGTGATTTCAGCCCGTAAAGGCGAGTTCGAGACGGGATTCGAGAAAGGAGGCCAGACGCGAGAGCACGCCATGCTGGCCAAAACAGCGGGCGTCAAACACATGATCGTCCTCGTGAACAAAATGGACGATCCCACTGTGAACTGGAGCTTGGAGAGGTACGGATGCTGATTATATACTGGCGTTAATGATCCGTTGAATAAAGGGAGCGAGTACTTTTGTGTTTTAGAAATAATGACTTTGGGCTTTGGAGGGTATAGTTTTGTGTGGAACACTGCCCTCTAGAGGGGTGTAATTTCCTGAGAATCTAATCCAGTCCAGATAAGGATTCATAATACAAACTGGATCTCACGTTCCATCCTACACAGGTACGAGGAGTGTAAGGAGAAGCTGGTGCCATTTTTGAAGAAGGTCGGGTTCAACCCCAGAAAGGACATTCACTTCATGCCATGTTCGGGTCTAACCGGGGCCAACCTGAAAGAACCAGCCGAGCACTGCTCCTGGTACACGTAAGTGGAGTGCTTGAAGTGTAAAAAAAAGTTGTGCTTATTCGTCTGAATTACCCGTGCTGACCTCAAAACTCCTGTCGTCCTCGCAGAGGGTTACCGTTCATTCCACATCTGGACAGCTTGCCACATTTCAGCAGATCCAGCGATGGACCAGTCAGGTTACCCATTGTAGATAAATATAAGGTGATTATAAAGATGCATTAGTCTTTGCCTAATTTTTCTTGTGTTAAAAGCATTCTTCACAAATAATGAAACACCGAATAATTCAAGAGGCAAGAGTTGGGGAACTAGGGCTCTCTAGTGTTATTAGTAATAATGTATGCCGTTTGGCAAAGAGAAATGGAGCAGCTGTGATTCTTCTCACCTTGGTCCTCACATATACACTATAAAAAGTGAGCTCGAATGCCTGATGTGTAATTTGTTTGTCTGTCCTTTATCTTCTTTAGTTGTCATTTTAGGTCGTAGTGTTTTTAATTTGTTCTTTGGTTTGTTTGTACTGGTGCACCGTGGAGCAGTGTTGTTTGAATTCTGCATTTTTGCCCGTTTCTAATAAACAACGTTGTTTACAAGTTACATGTATTGTGTGTTAATCCGTTATGCTTCTGTGTTTGTGTAATCTCATTATGGGTCGTTCCAGGACATGGGCACTGTGGTTTTGGGAAAACTGGAGTCTGGATCAATCAGCAAAGCTCAGCAGCTCGTAATGATGCCTAACAGAGTGAGATTATTTACATCTTACAGCCTGAATGTGAACTGATTAATGGACCAGTATTCCTGACAATAAACCTTGTGTGTGTGTGCGTGTGTGTGTGTGTGTGTGTGTGTGTGTGTGTGTGTGTGTGTGTGTGTGTGTGTGTGTGTGTGT
>JAYJMA010000022.1:114717-120490 GCA_036873895.1 Parotocinclus cabessadecuia
GCGGATGAGTGGTTAGGGTGCTGAGATTAGGGCCAGGGTTGGGGATAAGGGGTTTATTTCTTTCCAGGGGCTGGATTCAGGATTACGGCTAGTAACTTGTGGTTAAGTTTAGTTGGGTTAAGGACTGGGGAAGGATATGATTATGGTTAGTACTAGGTCGTAAGATTTAGTATTAGGGATTGGGTTAGGCCTTTGTTATGGCTGGGATTAGGTTCAGAACCAGGTAGATTTTCACCTATAGATAAATGAGGCTCCTGTTATGATTTATGAATCCATTTAGATTACAGATGACCAGCACTGTTTTTTCCACTTTATTTGATACTCAGGTGGCTCAGATGAAGAATAAAGATAACCGGATAAAGCTGATGAACGAGGTGCTGAATGGCATTAAGGTGCTGAAACTTTACGCCTGGGAGCTGGCCTTCAAAGACAAAGTGTCTCAGATCAGAGAAAGCGAGCTGCGAGTGCTCAAAAAGGCTGCCTACCTTGCCGCCATGTCCACCTTCACCTGGGTCTGCGCCCCCTTCCTGGTGAGACCGGGGAGCGGTTACTGACGTAACGTTAAATCCTGCCTAATAAACGATCCTGCTCGCTCAAATGAGGGAATTCTTAAAAATTAAATAACCCATAATGATACATGTCCTAATATATTGACAGAAGTATTAGAACCTCTTAATGGCTGAATTGAAGCGTTCAGTGTCTCAACGCTTTTACTCCGCTAGGTGGCGCTGTCCACATTTGCCGTGTATGTGCTGGTGGACGAACACAATGTTCTGGACGCCCAGAAAGCCTTTGTGTCCCTGGCACTCTTTAATATCCTGCGTTTCCCGCTCAACATGCTGCCCATGGTCATCAGTAGCATGGTACAGGTACGAATTCAGCACCAGGCCCTTGTGTTTAATTAGCTCTGCCAAATTAGTAATTCCATATCGGTGACTTATAAACGCAAATCTCTCTCTCTCTCTCTCTCTCTTTTTAGGCGAGTGTTTCTCTGAAACGTTTACGTGTTTTTCTTTCTCATGAGGAGCTGGAGGAGGACAGTGTGAACCGAGAAGCCATCACTGGCTGTAAGCTCCTAAACACTAAACCATTACCTTATTTACCTTATTTCTGTTGTGCTTGTAATTTTGAATTCTTTAAACTGCTTGTAAACATATGATGGCGTTTTAGGGCCACTAGAAAGGATTTTGATAACGAATTCATAATATTTTGAGAATAAATGTGCATTATTTATTCACAGATGAAGTCTTATTTTTAGAACTGGGTCGGGATTATTTTGATAATAAATTGGTAATATATTAATAATTGGTAATGTTTTTAGAATAAATGTTTAATGTTTTTAAAATAAAGTTGTAATATTTTGAGAATTTAATAGAAGAATTCATTATTGTTTTTAAAAATAAGTCATGAATATTTAGACAATAAATGTTTAATATTTTGAGAATAATTTTTTTTATAGATGTGTAATGTGTAATTTTAAAATAAATTGATTATTTTTAGAATAAATTAATAGTATTTGTAGAATAAACTTTAAAATAAAACATTTTAGAGAGTAGTTGTAATTATAAAAGTTTTATATTTTGAGAATATAATTGTAATATTTCGAGAATATAATTTGTAAAATTAAGACTACATTTGTAAAAAATTTGTCCACTTTATTGCATGGCCATTTCTGGTCTCTTAGAGGAGACTGATTTTATAATGAGCCAGGACATTTAGGATTTTTTTGATTGCGAAAACCTGCGTGAAAATATAACTACAACTTTATGATATGAATAAATCCGGTGTTTCATTTTAGTTGATAGTTTTTATTTGTTCAGTTTACATTGTTTATAGATGTCCCTTTTACGTTTAGCTGAACCTTATCCAGTCCAATCAGCTGAGGCTTAAACTAGGCGGGGTCAGGGCTTGAACTCTGTTTGCAGCAACCAGAAGTAAAAGCTTTGAAGCTTTAATTCTTTGTTCTTTGATAAAAGAGCCCAAAGTTGAACCTCTTATGTCCTAGAAAGCTCATTTGCACCAGGGCTCAAGGGTGTAACCCTTAAAAGAGGAGTTTGAGGTGGAACAGCAAGCGCCTCTGTTTTATCTTTCAGAGTTAAAGTGTGTTGGTGGGGCTCTGATGTTCATTTCTTTTGTTGTTTAGCTCCAGACAGCATCCGGATTGTGGACGGAACTTTCAACTGGTCCAAAGAAGATTCTCCCACTTTAATAAGGTTCAGACACCCACACACACACTGTAAAGAAATATGAAGGCCTAAACTAAAGCCAGTGTGATAAAGGTTCAGTGTTATGTCCTCAGATGTGTAACATGAGAATGTCACACTCGCATAGCGCGAGAGACCTGCTGTCTTGGGACTCACTAGGCAAGTACACGTGCATGCTCGAACCCTCACCAAGATGTAGGCCAGATGATTGTTACAGAGGCATGGATGAGCCTGAAAATTCACCAGATAATTCTGAAAATCTCGTTTATAAATCATTTTTTTTTTATCGTTTGCATTACGACTTTAATTCCACCATCTGAATCCTTTACAATCTGTCAACACTTAATTTGAAGCTCACATTCATAAAAGACGCTTTTCCTGATTCATGAGAATTCCTTAAGGTTGCTCTGAATGTAATAATATATTTAATATAATGATGACTAAATGTTGACTGGCCCATAGCTGCCTACCCCTTCTGTATATACTGAAGAAGGTGCTATGTATTTGTCACTCATATATTCATAACTGTTCTTCTCATGAAGTTTTCAATAATTCAGTGAGGTCAACCAAGCCTTATTTATTAAAGAGAATAGACAGTTTTCTGGCAAAAGAACAGATTATTAAAGGAAACTGGTTTTAATTAAAGCCTAAAGATTGATGGATTTGGTGTTTTAGCTACTTCATCAAGTGGTACTTGTAGGATTTGTTCAGTATTTTTTGGCATGTTACTCCAAAAGTTAGGCTAATAAAGATGGGGAAATGCTTTAGTGCGCTTTTTCTTTTTTTTTTTTTTTTAAACATCTTAAATTGTATTTCCGGATGGTTGATCTGCGATTTGATTCCGTATTTAAAGTCAAGCTTAAGTTAACGTGGTAAAACTACTGCGCACATTAGGAATTAAATAATCTTCAGTCTTCAAAGTTTTTTTTAAATTTTTTTTTATTGTGTATGTGCTACATTTCTGAGGCTCGACAAGCGTCAATAGTTGTTTAGCGTGGAATGTGGTCAATTCCCAGGTTGCCAGATCCCCCAGAGCCTCCCGCACCATTTATTTATGTATTTATGTAAATGAGCTCAAATGTAGATCTTTAAGAAAAAGGACCTGGCAACTGTAATCAGATTACTGAGCTTAAATCCAGCTTTTGCAGATTTTTACATTATGGAAAACAATGTTTGTTTACACTACTGCTCAAATAATCGGATAAGTCCAGCAATCTAACCATGATCAGCCTATAATTACGTATCACTGGAATTAAACTCTTTACTCTAGTTTAGTTCAGAGTGTGGGAAGATAACCAGTGGAGAGGCAGAGTGAGAAATCCTGTTCAGTGTGCAACGACTTTAAGGTTTATATCAATACTAGAGTAATAAATCTGAATCTGGGCTTCATTAAGTGTTCCCCAAACGAACCAACTAAACTGTAACCTTTTAAAGGAATTATCAAATTTGAAATAATCGACATCAAAGCAGAAATTATTCCTTGTGTTGCATGTTAAGTCATCTAATTTACGTAAATACGCATGATCGTTCAGGCTAATTAATTGTCAACTTAATCATGTTAATACAGGTAAGCATTGTTTAATGTCTTAATTTGTTTAAAGTCTGTAAGTTAACTCAGATTGTTTTAAGTCGGTTGACCTGTTTAGAGACTAAGGGTGTAACATTGGATTAGTACAAATGTAATGCCCTGTTTGTATAACAGATGGCGCCAGATAATTCGCCAAGCTCTCTCTCCCTCTCCCCGTTCTCAGCAAGATTTCTTTTCTTTTCTTTTTTTTCTATTATTTTCTTTTTTTGCAATAAACCTTTTACGATTGTCATTTATTTACATTTAGAAACCTTTACAGTAATGAATACGTGCTTTTTGCAGTCTTTAAACTACAGTAATTAAAAAAGCAATGTGGGATTTTGATATTGTGAATCGAATCGTGTATGCAGGGTATCGTTACATCCCTCTTAGAGAACTTTCTGTGCAACTACTTTGTGTTTATGGAAGCAAATCTGTCTCATTTTAAAAGCCTTTGATTTTATTTCATAGAATTTTTTTTTTTGCATCCATATCTTGTGTGCATCTGAATATTTATTCACGTTGAAATTTTGTGTATGACTTATTTTCTTTTTTTACCTCTAATACTTCACTGAAAATTAAAAATAAAAAATTCATCGTCAAAAATTATTTTTAGAAACTTAATCGGAAACATCTGGGATGCCAAGGATGAGCAATCGATCCGTGTCTCATCGTAGAAATTGCCCGTCGCTCTAGTGACGAGACTGAAGTTGGCTGCTTATACGCAGTGTCTTTTTCTCCAGCTGAAGTTTCCTCCTTATTCACCATCCTGAATCGGTGAATAAAACACATCACTGCAAAAAAAACCATCAGCACATAAAATGGAGAATCGTGAATGCACCCTTTCAGTTACAGCTGTTCACTGATTCAGGATGGTGAATAAGGAGGAAACTTTAGCCTCATCACCAGAGCGACGGGCGGATTGATTACTCATCCTTGGTATCCCGGATGTTTCCAATGACACTTTTTAAAATTGTATTTATTTATTTATTTATTTTTTTTAAGTTTTAGTATTTTCAACGAAAAAATATTCAAATGCACAATACGGATGCAAAAAAACTTAAGCAAAGTCTGAGGCATTTGCTTCCATAGTGGAAGACTTTGCTCCCTTTATTTGTACTGAGCTGTACATGGCATTCATAACTCTATGTACATGTCCTATAGTAAGTAATACTGCTTTATGCGGAAGTTAAAGGGTGTAACATAAAAACGCATCTGTGACGTAAACATGCCCAGGTAGGTTCATGCGTAGGATCGGTTCCTGCATCTCTCCTTGCTCCTTATTACAGGTCTATGATTATTATGATTATTTATGTGGTATCTTTTACTATAAGTTTTGGCACCTCTGTCACGTGTTTGTTCACTTGACGGAAAATGGAAGTGAACTTCCTATGGAACCAAACATAATCAGCCTGTTACTCGTTCTATGTGTGTGTGTGCGTGCGTGCATGTTTTCTGTATATCTATACATGAGCTGTTCTGTCCAGCAACCGAGCGGTCAGCCTGATTTTTACCAAGGCAGAAATTGGAAAAGGTGCCAAACTGCCTCTTCTTTGTCCATCTTGTCATTCTCTTTCTCATCATCCCTCGTAGGATTAACGTGGGCATCCCCGAAGGTGCTCTGGTCGCGGTCGTAGGGCAGGTGGGTTCAGGGAAATCGTCCCTGCTGTCGGCCCTGCTGGGTGAAATGCACAAAGATGACGGATCCGTGTCTGTCAAGGTAACATTCGAGCTCTGAATGGGTCTTTTGAGTGGTGAGATTTGTTTCCCCAGGTTGAAATCTGGGGACGTTGGAAGCCAGGGCAACACTTAAGTCGAACCCAAATGTTGAATATATTTTGTTTTCAGGGTTCGGTGGCGTACGTACCCCAGCAGGCGTGGATCCAGAACGCCACCCTGAAGGAGAACATCATATTTGGGCAGCCCAGAAAGGAGAGCTACTACCAGAAAGTCCTAGAGGCCTGCGCTCTCCTACCAGACCTGGAGATCCTGCCTGGAGGAG
>JAYJMA010000022.1:166312-183831 GCA_036873895.1 Parotocinclus cabessadecuia
CACACACACACACACACACACACACACACACACACACACACACACACACACACACACACACACACACACACTTCACAGTACATGATTATAGGACTTTAATCATTATGGGTCAGACAGAAATGTCCAGAAAAAGTGAAGCAACACTAGAAATCATGTTTCTAGCCTGACAGTGTTTGGCTCTGTTTCTGAACATTTATATAACAGATTTAAAGTTCATAACGCAGTTTCTCAGAGGCATCATAAAGTTCGGATCATCTTAGCCGTAAGACAGTATTTAATGTTATTCTCAGTGGGGGTTTTTTTTTGCTATGAGGCTTTTCAACAAAGCTAGTGTTGTAGAATTTGCTTATTCTCTTTTATAAACCATTTAAGTTGTATTTTATGCTGATGCATAAAATGCTATGACTATTTAAAAAGTTTTATCATGATGTTGGTTGTGAAACAGAGTTCTGGAGCCTATCCTGAAATTGTGCACCAGTCCATTACTCAGGGCTTGGGAAAGAGCTGCCGGTGCAGCAACAGGGGACATTCCTCTGTTCAACGGCCCCTCCCTCAGACACAGGCGGTTATTAGTCTGTGTGACACCTGACCTGGCTGGAAGGCACCCGAGTTACCACAGAGATGGATGGTTTTTAACAACAAAGCAGCTTTGTCTCAAAGCAGCTTTTTTCTAGGCCCAAACCCCTGAGCATGCCCCTGGCGTGACAGAAATGGCTGGTGCCTGTGTTAGCTGTAAGAATTAAACTAAGTTATTTAATTAATATGTTGGTAGTAATTGCTTAAATAAACAGAAGCTAAATAAAAATGATCAGAGAGAACATGTTAATCCTCCATAAAGGCCAGATTGGTTTCCGTGCTGCAGTGACGGTTGACCTCTTCTGTGATTCTGCACATAGTATCCCTTGGAAGAGTCCTTCTATTTGAGAATTATGGAGACCACTGTGCTTTTGGGAACTTTTGGTGCAGCAGATTTTTGTGGCCTTCTCCGGATTTGTGGCTTCACACAATCCTGTTTCTGAGCTCTACAGGCAGCTCTTTCCTTTTCATGGTTTGGTTTTTCTCTGATCTGTATTTGTTTGAGGTGAGAACTTATATACTGAAGGTAGGTGTGTGTTTCCAAATCATGTTCAATCAACCTATCAAGGTGTAGAAACATCTCAAAGATGATCAGGAGCAACGGGAGGTGTCCAGAGAGAAATTTTAAGTGTTAGGACAAAAATTTAAATACGTATGTCCATTGCACTTATGTAAAATTTGGCCTTTTCCATTTTAGACAAAATTTTCTAAAGGTTTCCCCTTTCTCATTATGGGGTTTAGGGTGCAAATTGCTTCATTTGCGTCTCCTCTTGTGAATCCATCCTATAGAGTAAGTGGAACTGATAAAATGGACAATGAGTGTAAAAACAAGAAGGCGTACCTTATCAAGTGTACTAGCACAACATTTTTTGAGAAAAGACATATGGCGTGTTGTTATTTATATGCCTGCATCCTGTGTAAAGATACAAATAGCATATCACTGACCTGTGATTATTTTTCCTCTTCCAACATCCCTGGACATTACCGGTCATTGTAATTTCTGACTTGCTTTTTGGTTCCTGAATCGAAATCTGACCCACTTTCCTGTTGTGAACACAAAATTTATATAAAATTCTGATAGTGTTGAATAATGTCAACAGAAAACAGATGTGGAAACAATAAGCCACCACATCTGTACGAGGCAATAGGGAATCAAATCTCAGTCACGCAAATAAAACAGCTTTACCTTTGGTGGAAGTTGCAGCTTTTCACAAAACATCTCACAAAGTTCAGACAGTCAGCACCTGACTTCTCTAACCAGGGTTGTCTCTAATTCAGGGTTATATTGGGACTGGGCAGCACAGGGAGCAAGGTAAGAACCATCCTAGAACATCCTAGAAATTGCACCAGTTGGTTTCAGATCACGCGGCGACGCTGAGAGACTTTCTACAACTGATCCAATACATTTCTCCACAATAGGAAAGAAGAAAGCGAAGGGATACCGAGAGCATAGTACATTCTTTTTTAGGGCTTCCTTAGTCGATTTGTTAGTATTGATGTCAAAGTCAAAGTCAGATTTATTTCTATAACGCTTTTTTCAATAAAGCATTGTCTCAAAGCAGCTTTACAATATTATATCGTCTTAAAAGGCCAATCCCAAATTGAGTAAGCCTAGGGTGACAATGGAAAGGAAAAACTCCCTGAATATAGAAGACCTTGGGAGGACCAAGACTCAAAAAGTGACCCAAACTGTTTGGGTGGCCTAGATGTTAATTGAGTTAATAAAGTTGTAGTAATAGTAACTAAGTAAATATTACAAATTAAATCAATAATACAATTTAAATGAGTAATATAATTTTAATTAATAATAAAATTCAAAATACAGTGCAGATGAATTTAAGCTTCACTTGTTCCAGAAGGCCATTCAAACTGTTTGAAGTTGGAATCAAGTTTCCCAATAACAACTGATGTAATTAGGATGAATCCATCCCTAACCCCTATTTGATTGTTCTACACCTATATTAATATGTAATTAATTCTTAAAGCATGAATAAAGTAGAGGAAACTTTATAACCCAGAGCTATTTTACAGCGATATAGATTCGCTTGGTCTAGATTTTATTTCTCTGGGTTATTCTTCAGCTCATCAGTCATTAACCCACACAGTGACTGTTAAGAAATGGGGAAATTATATAATTAGCATATTTAGATTGGTGCAAAGATGGGGGAACAAAACTAGATAAGTAAATACGATAAAAAAACATGTATTCTTTGCCAATAGCAGTACTACAAATGCCTGTACAAGCCTCTTTACGTGACCTAACAGACTGGCACCCTGTTGCTGCCGGTTAGACCCTGGCCGCCTGCAATGCTGAACTGCATCAAGCATACATGAACATGAATGATGAATATATAAAATGTAAATATGAGAGGGGTTCTGGCAAAAGCAGGTTCTTCTCTCCAGGACAGGTACCAAGCCTGGGCCAGTTTAATCCAAAAGATCAATACCCTTTCAAAAGTGAGATGTTTTGTAAAGCTCTCAGTCTTTAATTTTTAGATGGATTTTTTGGGAGAAGACCCTGTTGTTGCCAGAGCCCCTCATATATATTAAATGTTTCCTTTAAAAATTTACCATTCCAAATGCTGTAGGTTTAAAACAGTATTTTAACATTTTAAACAGAGAGAGCGAGCGATAAACTGTGTGTATTATTCCGTCTCCATAAGCAAGGTTTGGCTGTAGCAAATTGTGTTGTTTGGTCTGAGTAGAAAGCATGAGTATTCATCAAACAAGACAATGTTTACCTTTAAAATAGTTAATGTGTTATACATTTTGAATAAAAACAACCTCAGCGGTACACAAGCGCATGTCGGGTTCTTCTTTTCCCACAGCTGACTGCACTGCAAAATCTCTCAAGTTCGAAGAAGCCTGTGCTGAATCAGCCTGAGTTAAATTTATGCCTGAAAATTACCAAATAATTGGTACATTATTCTCTGACCAAAGTTTAGAAAGACTTTTTAAAATAAAAGGACAAAACAGAACTACCGCTCTGAATCACATAATGCAGACCACTCCAGCACGCTGGCTCAAAGTCAAGTTGGAAGCATTTTGAAAGCTCTTCTGTAAATCTTTGTTGTTTTGTTACTATAAGTAACCCAGTATACCCAGTAAGAGTGCAGTCCGATTTCAGCTTATATTTTTATTCTGTTTTGAAATCTCTTACTTCTCGCATAACTTTAAAAAATGGTTCAATAATGGTGTGAGTTTGTATCCAGGCAAAACGCAAAACAGAGCTACTAAAACAAAACGTTTACTTCTGTGTTTAAATCTGTGTTTGTTTTTTATATTACACTCATTTTCAGTCTTCAGTTACTTGTAAATACAAAAAAAAATCTTGAAAGTATTTTAAAAACAACATCCAAATGCAAAATAGCTTTGTTTCACAAGTTGAAATATATGTCTTTAAAACCTCTAAATTGTGATTTATTGTATATTTAGCTTACTACTATCTCAAATAATGCTTTGGGTTTAAATACATCATCCAAGCAAATATTTAAGTCTAAGTTAACTTTAAACCGAATTTTAAATATTGTTTAAACTGTACGTTAATGGTTATTATATTATAATGGTTATTACACACTTAATACTGCAAGAGAAGCAAGTTTAATGCTAGTTACAATTTGGCATGTAGCATTAGCACATTTGGCTAAACAATAAAAATGTTTATCCAAATGCTAATCGGTTTAGCTAAAGCAGCTTAAAACGGACATTTGATTTCATGCAAATTATTAGGAGATTGGCTGATTAATGTTAATTAAAGTAACAATCTAACATTAAATCCTTATCCCAGCTGTGAAACATGGAGAATGAGGTGTCGTGATTTGAAGCTGCTTTGGAGCCATTATTGAAGAATCAGCCAAACCCATTATCCAAATATATCTAATTCCAAGAAGAAAGTTTTAATGTGACCTCAATGTTTAATATTTATTATATAAATATCCCCACCTAGTTCCTGCATCTTTTATATATTTCATTTGATATTTTCATATTTAGTCTGTTGTGTGTGTAGCATGTACAGAAAGAAGCATTAAGGTTATTCATCTTTTGCTTCTTACTGATGGGAACTGAAACGTGCAGGCGGACGCAAAGTTTATTTTGAAATACCAGCTCTATCAGCTACAGATTTTATTTCTCAGTTTCCTTTTTCAGCTCATCAGTCATTACACCATTAGTGGGTTGCACATTGGGGAGGAGGATTCAAATACTTTATAGGCTTTAGCAGGAAACCAGAAAGTACAGATATCAGGGTTTCATTGTATTCAAAGTTGAAATGTTACAGGAGGACATCAGAGTAGTGCGTAGGCACCTCGAGATTAGAAGTGAATAAAATGACAACAAGCCAAAAATACAACAGCAATATGAGATAAACAATGTTAGTCTAAACCTCGCTGGGATGTTGTAGCATTTCTTGAAAACAAATCCCAGCAAATATGTTCTGGTAATTCTTCAATTCATGGGTTTATATACTTTCAGCCTGAACTGTGAATGACCCAGTCATTCTAAAGATATTTTTAAAAGCATGACGGGTCCACTCCAGTAATCTGTGTTATTAGATTCACAAACTTCTCTTGCAGCTGTAGACTGTAGGTTTAATATTTTTATTAGATCCGATTTTCTATATGAAATAAATTTCCACTTCTTTCCACTCTACTGTATGTGAAAGCTGGCTCAGCGTGTCGGCGCAGAAAACGGCATGAACAGGTTTAAAAAATGGGAAAGGAGGAACATCTGGATGCTGTTAGTGAGGGTCAGGCATGGGTGAGTACAGTGGTAAAGTACTGAACAAATCCTGAGTAAATACTCCATCCAGAAAAAAAACAAACCCAATTACACCAGATATCTGATGGATTTTATCTGATCGGACAAACAATGGGGCTGCCGAGCAAGCGGTCAGTTCTGGAGCTCAGGTCTGATTCCTAACATTTCTAAATGAGAGGAGTGAAATTAAAACAGACAGACATCTGCATATGTTTGGTCTTCTTCTTCCAGTTACAAAAGCATCTCTTTAGTGGTAAAATTGTCTACTGTAATTTTGAATGTAAAAATGTTTTTCAATGTTACAACTTCAAATATCAGGATGTGAGTGTCGTTTAAACTGCAGACATTTAAATTGACTCTGTAATTACGCTGTTCACAATAACGAGGAGATATTAGTGTATTTATATAGTAAATTATGTAGTATATAGTATAGATTAAAGGGGACAATAGTTTATGCATAACCTGGACCTAATGCAAAGCCAAACACCTGTAATTCAAACTGCATACTTTATATATGGTGCTAGCAGTTTTATTTCTTTCCCTAGGGTTTTTTAAAATGCACCCTGGTTGAGTTCTGCCGTCGTGTGTGTGACTGCATGGTGATCATACAATTCATCTAAGAAAATAGCAATATGGTAATCAGTTAAAAGTGTGTGGTCGTAACAACTGCGTAGCATTTCATGGATCAGGAGATATCAGGCATGTGAGGTTTGGAGGCATGGGGATCGTGGGAGTGTGATCTTCTGGGTGTGGTCTCACATACACTCCTACATTTAGGCCAGTGGGTCAGTCTGCGCAGTCGTTCACATCTCTGTTCCTCTAGCAAAGGCAAGTTAAGCTCCAGCATGGTCTCTCAGGGGACCTCCCTTATCAAGTGCGTGGTGAGCCTGGTCATTCTGGTCTCGCTTATCCTCAACATCGTGCTGATATGTCTGAATTTAAAAAGGCTTCCAAAATGTCAGATGCAGCCCCAAGAAACGCTTTCAGCCAACCACACGGACCACAGCTTGATTTTTTCAGACCTGACCCCCCAGGAGTACAGGATGGTCCGCGATTACATGCAGAGTCAGACGGATTTGAAAATATCTCTTAAGGCCCAGGCAACAACGTTAGAGAACTACATCTTCCTCATCGAGCTCCAGCTACCAAAAAAGGCAGATGCTTTGCGTTACCTGAATTCACATGGAACCAAACCTGCACGTGAAGCCACTGTTGTGGTCTTTTTTGGAGAGAGGAACTACCTCAAAGAGTATGTTGTAGGACCTCTGTCTGGTTCACTCCGGCATCGGGACGTTACTAGAGAGAAGTACAGCGTGGATGTTCTACCGTTTACTGCCAAGCCTGTGACCATTGGAGAATACGTGCAGCTTTTTCACTTTTTGTATGGTGATGTGTTTAAGAGGATAGAACAAGAGCTGAAGGAAAGCTTCGGTTATGATGGGAATAAACAAAACCTGTATATTTTCGAAGGGATGCCCAGAGGATTGAAATCTGGCGACCGGCGGACATGGATATCATTTTGTCGTGATTTCAGCGGAATGTACCTTCATCCGGTCGGCTTTGAAGTGCTAATCAATCATGAAAGCAGAAACTCCTCAAACTGGACTCTTGACAAAATCTTTTATAATGGATTTTACTTTGACAGTATCGAGACTTTCAAAAAGAATTATAGCTCTGCAAGTTTGGAGAAGATCGTCTTCAAGCAAATTTCGAATTACGCGTCACTAAAACCAAAACACAAGCCCACCGGATTGGGGCCGCATCAATATTACCTGCAAGGAAAACGCTTCAGTGTGAAGAACAACCAGGTCATCTATATGGACTGGAGTTTTGCGTTCGGTCTGAGCTCACTGACTGGCATGAGAGTCTTTGATGTACGCTTCAAAGGAGAAAGAATTATTTATGAGCTCAGCGTCCAGGAGGCCATGTCTGTCTACGGTTCCAATACTCCTGGCATGATACTCACCAAATTCCTGGACTCGAGCATCGGCATAGGGCGCTTCGCCCACGAACTTGTCCGGGGCGTCGACTGTCCATACCAGGCCACATACATCGACATCTATCGCTACATTGACGTTCCCGCTCCGCAGCGTTTCAGAAACGCCATCTGCGTCTTCGAGCATGATGTCGGACGCCCTTTACGCCGTCACTTTTCAGACTTCTTTCACAACAGCTACGGTGGCCTGGCAAACAGCGCCCTGTACTTCCGCACCATCACCGCAATAGGCAACTACGACTACATCTGGGACTTCATCTTCTACCAGAGCGGCACGGTGGAGGCCAGGGTTCATGCCACCGGTTACATTACCTCTTCATACATGGTGCCAAACAGCCAAAAATATGGCCATCAGGTTGCTGAAAAGGTGCTCGGAAATATCCATACACATTTTGTCAACTGGAAGGTGGATGTCGATATTTTGGGTAAGTCACTGTTGGAAAATGATTTTGTTTGATGATGAATTTGATTGGCAGATGACTTTACAAAGAAACATCTGGTGGCAAGTGAACTAACATGACATGTTATTTTCCAATGGCAAGGAAGTAAAACAGGGTAAATAGAATCATTATGACTCATTAAATAACATAGTTATTGTCATTTGTTCCTGCATGGTCAGTAGAATCCATAATTAGCATTATATTTGATTAGGCAGAGTTTAAACAATTAACTGTAAAAAACAATATATTGTTTTGCTTAACATGGCATTTGCTTTTCTTTTTTCCTTTCTTGATATTTTTTGCTGGACATCAGAGCAAAAATCCTACAGTGTGATAAATTCCTTTTTCAATTCATGAAAGTTCTTGACTGATTATTTTTCCTTAGTTACTTACTAGAGACATTGTGATGACTGCATGTGACGCTACATTTAATGAAAAGTTAAGAGAACATGTTTGGTGTTTTGGATTGGAGCAACACGTCTATGAAAGCAACAAGTCTGTCTTACCCAAAGTGTTTTCTGTATCATATATTTTTTAATTCAGGAATGTGATGCTCAAAGATCATTCACTCCCAAGTTTCTCCAGTTTAATACCGTGCCCCCCAAGCCCCAATCCAACAATTCGTAGTCATATTTTTTCCTTCCATTTGTGACATTCCCTTGTGTCTATTAAATTATATTTAATTAAAAGGTTGCAATAGCCCTAAACTAAACTAAAGTTAGCTCCTCCACATTATCTCAAGACTCCAGTCCCAGCAGTGAGAATAACAGCGATCATTCACAGCCAGGTTTGAAAACCTTTCCATATTGCACATTTGGATACAGTACACATGGTTTCAGATCTGGGAGCAAAAAGATTAAAATTTCATTTCCCACTGAAAAGGGTTCACAAACGCTGGGGCAGCTTTAGACATTGATAAAGACATTCAGAAGCATGTCCAGTCAGGGCCATTAATAAGCAGTGTGTTTATTTTACTAGAAATGAGATAAAGAGAATAAAGTGGGGACTGTATCATGGGGCTGTAAGTACTGACCCAGAAAAGGAAAAAATGATTTCTCAAGAAAATAATCCCCCTGGTTAAATCAGTACGATTGGGGGCTTCCAGGGTTTTTCTTGCTTTATAAACCATTACTATTATTACTATTTCTAGTCCCAAATCAACCTGCAGTACCTATTACTAGCTACTACAGCCATTTCACAGACCATATTGTGACAAAGGTGTGAAATAGCTTTGGTGCTGGTGGTGGCTATAACAACTTTAAACCAGACCATTTCCTTAACTGCGTTTAAATTATCTTTACATTTTTGCTCATTTTATTCTGAAGGTGTGAGGAACGTGTTCCAGACCAAAGATATGGAATTTGAGGAGGTGACCCTACCATGGACGAACGAGCGAAAGGCGAAAATACCCATGCTGGTGGAGAAGCAATTGAAGACGGAGAAGGAAGCGGCGCTTCGTTTTGACAGTAAAATTCCTCGTTATCTGCATGTAGCCAGCAATCAGAAGAACCAGTGGGGCCACCAGCGCTCATATAAACTGCAGGTGATGAGCATGGCTGGAGACCACCTTCCTGAAAGTGAGCCGGAGGAGAAATGCATGTCCTGGGCACGGTGAGACAATACATAGGTTACAATTTTACATATAAAAAGAAATCTGATTCAGTGTTTAGTACTGAGATTTTTGCAGACCTGAGATTTGTTTCCAAAAGAAAAAAGTTCAAAAGTTACCTGGCCTTTCTGTACTTACTTATTTTTTCTTTCTTTCTTTTCTTTTTTCTGTCCCAGGTACAAAGTTGCTATAACAAAGCACAAGGATTTGGAGCAGACCAGCAGCAGTCTGTACAGTCAGAATAACATGTGGAGTCCAGTAGTCGACTTCAGCAAATTCATCCAGGACAACGAGAGCATCGAGAACGAGGTGCGTGGTTTCAATTTAATGTAAGCGTTTGAACAGGAAACACTGTTTCACTTTTACCCCGAACAATTACTCAAATAACGTGTATATACCGTATAATGGTTTCAAGTTGAACAGTTTTGGGTACAAAGTCATAAACAATTTGCTCTGTATGGTCATTATACCATTGTTAAAACAACAAATACTGTGTTGGTGGCCTAAGACTTTTACACTGTACTGCATAAGTAATTGTTTCCTTCAAATAACGGATCATGTTGATCTCCACACATTTAGGATCTGGTTGCCTGGGTAACGGCGGGTTTTCTCCACATCCCTCACGCGGAGGATATCCCCAACACGGTTACCGTAGGAAACGGAGGCGCCGTTCTCATCCGCCCACATAATTACTTTGATGAAGATCCATCCATTCACTCACCGGACAGCGTTTATTTCTCACCGGGCTCAGAGCGTGACTGTGAGTACAACAAGATGTCCTGTTTAGAGCAGAACCTGTGCAGCCCCACACTGGAGCCGTTCACCTACCACGGCTTTGAGGGGGTCATGAATTTTGACTAAATATGTCTTTTTGTGAGTTGGCCACCTTTTAGCTCTCACTCACCACGATATCTCTTTAAATGTACCGTCCAATTATATATGTGGTACATTTTTAACCTCGTTTCTAACCCCACCATTTTTGTGATTGCAATGTCAATTTCTATTGATGTTTTTTTACCACAAGGATTTAGTCAATATATACAAAAATGCCCACATAAATTAGGGGATATATTGTTAGATATTTCACTCATTTTTTTGAGCAGTATAGGTGCAAGATTGCAAGATTTCTTAGTAATTCTTCAAAAGCTCACAGCAACTCAGGTTACCTTGCTAGTTTTAATTACTAATGCCTAGTATTAATTTGAATTGCATATACTTATATTTGAGGGCCAATATTGTATACTGTATATAAAGCCAAATATAAATGTATGACAAATACACTAGAGGACAATATAACAATACATTTGGGATTTGGCTCTAGGGTGGCACGGCCACACCAACTCTTAACACTCTAAAACACAACCATGGTGACCAGGGTTAGGGTTAGGAATAGGGAGTCGGGTCACCCTTTATGTTATACACTGTTCACAAAAATTAGGGGATGTTTCAAAATAAAATATTTTTGTGAGCAGTATAGTCAGTGGGAGTAAGCCTAAGTTCAAATCCAGGGTTTGCTTTGTACCATGACGTTTGGGCGGTTTGGTGACCCTGTTCACCCAGTGACTTCTGGGTTAGGATCCCTATGACACTGACCAAGGTTAAGTGGTCTTAAAGCAGGATGCCTCCAAAACAGAACAGCTGTGTGCCTCATAAAATGCTTTGATACCTAAATTATTTATGGTGGCATCTTGCACTAGTCTAGTTCTTTGACCAACATCATCCAATCCCTTTGGGGATCAAACCAATCTCTTAAAAAATTCCAGATTTTTCTATTTATGGGAGCTTTGTGAACCCAAGAAACATGTCCAGAAAAAAAGGCTTTCAGCAGACATTGTGGGTTAAATGTATGTTTTGGTGAGCTGCTAACAAAAATCCTTACAGCTCGTACTCCTTTATCCACTGCTCAGGGGTCCATGTCACTTTAATACAAAGATTTCCAAAAGTAAGCGTCCGATTCTATTTGTGAGTTTCCACTTGTTCCTCTGGTCCTTTGCGCTGATGCTGTTTGTCCATGTTAAGTCCACCTCCAATTTTGCTGCCTGATGCATCCACTGCTTTTTTGGAACTCTGTTTATTTTGAATTTTCTGAGCTCTCTTAATTATAAATCAATCTCATATAGTTGAATAGATCTTACCAGTGTTTGAATTTACGATTTACAGTTTAACGTGTGATAAGGACAGGGGAGTTTTTTTTCTTAAATTTTAGAGAAAATTTGTTACAAGTTCTGTAAGAATACTTTTTAAGCACTACATAACATTCAAATGAAGTTTCTAACTCTGTAATTTTACTTAGTTTTAAAAAAAGTTTGTGGTTTTTTTTACCCTGTATGTTTTACATTTTTAACATGTTTAATATCTAAATGTCCTGGTCCAGGTCAGCTGGGTTTGGGAAATGTTCCCCTCAATGGAGTCCTCTAACCCAGAGACGTTCCTGTCATGTTTTTGTGTGACATCATTGGTTGCGGCCATTTTTTGTTAATTCTGTTGTATTACAGTTAATTACCACTAACTCTTTTAAGGGAATGAAATGAATACATTAATCTCATTCAGCTAATACATTCTGTTTAAATCATGTACATAAGTAATCTAATCTTATGCCTTATTATATCTGCTTTAGCCATGATCTAAGTCCAGACTGATTTACGTTTTTTGTCTGATTGATCTTTGGGGTTCAGTCTTGATCTTTGTATACAGTCATGCTATATAGGTTCAATTCTACTTAATTTAATGTCATGATCTGAACAATCAAGACTTTTGTACCTACCTCAATTCAAGCACAGTTTTTACAACTATTAAATCAGAGCAATAAAGTGTAGAGGTCCACACTGGAGGCCTTGTTCTTTACATTCTGTTCAACACGATATATTTGCAGCTTTAAATACACTTTCATGCGTGTGAGGAGGAAGAAAGTCAAGGTCTAATTTATGGCTGTAACGCTTTTTACAATGGTTTATTGAAAAAGCAGCTTTACAACATTACATTATCTTAAAAGGCCAGTCCCAAATTGAGCAAACCTAGAGCGACAGTGGCAAAGAAAAACTCCCTGAATATAGAAGGAAGAAACCTTGGGAAAAACCAGACTCAAAAAGGGATTTGACCTCCTTGAGTGGCTCAGTTGTTCATTGAAATAATTAAGTTGTAGTAATAGTAAAATAAAGTAAATCATACAATTTAAATTAATAATACAGAAATAGATTTAAGATAATGAGTCCTCAGCAGTAAGTTATTGGACATCGACATTTCTGTATATTTCAACGAACCATTAACAAGTCAGTTAGGTTCTGAAATATCTGGCAGCTCATCTAGAAACATGGGCTAACATTTTTAAAACAATCCAACTTTACTTAACAGAAATTTGATTAATGATACGAGATCACGATTTGTTGTTCTTCAAAAAAATTTTTATCTCTGAAGTTTAAACAAAGCAAAAACAACACACACACAATCTTAAATACATTTTCAAACCAAAACACTTTAGTCCCCTGGAATTAAAATAAATGACATGGTACATTTTCATTCTTCTTATGCTGAAATGGGCTGTATTTAAGTTTAAGAAAAGGATTTTCTTAATATCAGAAACAAAATACTGTAATATGAAAATGGTAAATTCTAAATAAACAGTACCGATTTGTTAAAGCAATCTAATTGATTGTGTTCTTAGTTGGTCTTTCTCTTATTCTGCACCAATTCATTACATTGTGTGAATTTCTTAGCTTATTATATTGATAACAAACATTAGGGGATTCATCAAAATGTTTTTGTGAGCAGTGTTGCTTAGAGAACTTTAAAAGAGAATTTTACAAGTTAGCGGACAGGAAGGCAGAATACTTTTGTCAACCAGGCATTCGCTCGTTACAGGTAGCGGTACAACCTGGACAGGGTGCCACTTCATCACAGTGTTGCATAAAGGCGCCACTCAAATTTCGAAACCACGCCCCAAGAACGGATGTTTACTGCAGCTGGCTCTTCCATTTCCATTTGTATCAGAGAAAGTCTCAGTGATGTATTTTGCAATTCTTGAGAATGATAAACTGGGGCCAAAAGAAGAGCCAGAAGTAGGGCCAGCTGCAGAGGAGCGAGGGCTGTTTTTCTAACTGCGACTTCTAAGTTAGATTAACACACACAGACACACACAGACACACACATGCTGAATCACTGTTTAGACTGACTGGCTTCCTTTGGTGCCTTTCAAAAAACAGTTAAGCTGCTGGACATTTCATTTTAGAACAACAAGCACAGGAGGATTATGGGAGGTTTTTCTGTAATGGATTATGGCATCACTGCAGCTCAACTTGTCCCGGTTCAAAATGTTAAAAATGGTGGAACAAAGATCAAATGTCTTTAAAAAGAACGAAAAAAAGTTAACTGATCGTTTTGTTCAGATCATTCTGACCCTGTTTAAGTAACCAGTTCAGTACAAAATACTTATAAATAACATTAAGTTACATACGTTGTGTGTTTGGAAAATAAGAATTTTTCCTTTACATTTACAAAATTTAACAGATTTACCTAGAGCAACTTGAAGCAGCAGTTCCTCTGAACCTTTGTAAGAACCCCAGACTGGGCTTGCAGTGTAAAGATGGGGTGTTGCAGTAATGCGGCCCTGCAATGGACTGTGTACCATCCTTGCCACTTTCGCTCTGGACTAATTTGGGACCGGGTTTAGATAAGAGAAGATAATATAAAATAGTAAAGCTGCTTTGAGAAAATGTCGCTTTGTAAAAAGCATCATAGAAACAAATCTGACTTTGATTTTCTTTCAAATGTTACATTGCCTTAGTTAGACTAAGACTCATATAATAAAAATTCATAATCATTTTAGGCTGTCTACTGTTACTTGTTATATATTACAAAACGTATGATGGAGTATTACATAAGTTATTAATATATAAAGGGTGAGTCAAAAGTCACAGGACACACCGCATGCTGCAAAAGGATCCCAAAGCTATTTCTGAGGTTTCTTGGTAGTGCTTCTTCAGGCGATCACTACGTTTCTTGTTGTCCACAGTCACGGTTTCTCTGAATTTGGTTATGAGGGATGTAACAGTGCTGTGGGAAATTGCTTCCTGGGTTTCGGTTGTTGAAGTCTGTTGCTATGATACGGCAGCGGCGTTCCCCGGACATCAGAATCATTAATTCCAGTTTCAGTTATCTGTGACGAGTTTTTTTATTTCTGTGTTGATAACTTTGAACCACAAGAGATATTGCAAATCTGGATGCACCAATCGATTTGTGATACGATTCTGATCTTCTATGATATCCTACGTGGCCTTGATCCAAAATGGCGGCTTTCAAGATGATGGCCACGTTCCTGACATAGCCTAAAAGATAGCCCCCTTACCCGTTACTTACTGGGGTATTCAGATATGTCATTTCCCCTTTTGAATTTAAAGTGCATTATTTCACTTTCAAGAGGTTATTTTCCATTTTTTACTTTTTATTCTTGCATGGTCTGCTAGTAAACAATTAATCCGGTGTTGATTAAAACTGACTGACCATTGTTATTCTGCACATTAAAAACCCGTTTTGCTTTTTGCTGCGGTTTTTGGCCTCTCAGCTCCCAAGCCGTTTTCGGACCCTCGGCTCCCAAGCCGTTTTGTGTCTTCTGGTTCCTCTCTAACAGGACTCATGATCCGGCATCACCTGCTCACCCTCAGGGGACGTGGGCTTCCACTGGTGGATCTTCCTGGACCTCCGACCATTTAGACTAAGTCTGGGGTCGCCTGTCTAAGTTCTGGGATGACCCAGCTCCTCTGCTTCGATGTGTCTCCAGACTTGGGGGTCCTCCCTCATTATGTTTCCGTTTCTATCTGGCCAGCCTTTCGTGTTTTTTTTAAATAAACTCCCTTATGTTTCCATTAAGTTGGTTGTCTGTCTGTGGATTTTGCATTTTGGGCTCCGATTTAAACATCATGGGGATCCCTAGGGCGCCCCCTCTTAACAGCTATATCATACCATCAATTGGTGGTTCTACATCTTTTACCTAACATCTGCTTTGCGGCAGCTTTACAGTACGACCGCATTTCCCTGCAGGAGCATTAACCCCTATGTTAAATATCACACAGCTGTTCTGCAGACCATTTCTATGAAGAACAGAGGGACCTAATTAGCACGGGTGCACAGCTCACAGCCAGATCCTATACAGTAAAGGTTCGACGTCCAGCTTTCAATGAAACAGGGCCGTAAAGGGTCACGTGAACACACTTCCTGCAGTTTCTCAGCGCTCCCTCAGGACCGATTTCTATCCCAGATAAACAGAGCGTACAGGACACGCCAGGGGAGATTTCCGCCAAGTCAATTGATATTCCTTGTTAGTGAACAGTGATATCGAGACTTAAAAGCACCACATAAGGCTCTTAGCATTTTTTTTTAGGAACAATGGCAACTTTAAGTTCTTGCTGCCATTTAGTAAATTGTCCTAACAAACAGGAAGACAACGCACTGATGAAAAAGTGCTTGTGGAGAAAGTACATGCTTGTGTCTGAGGTTCTGTGTGGTTATTGGACAAAAATTTCAGACATGGGCCGTTGGTAAAGTCCAGGTTTTACTAAGCCTATATGTGATGGAGGAGGTAGAACAAGATTTTGGGACATTCAGGCAAAAATGTAAGCCTTAATCAAGTGGCTAGATCACCTGTGCCACCTGAAAATCCAGTGACCATAACCACAAAATACTGAACAAAGAAATGAACCTAAAACACGTATTTAATTCAATAAGAACAACACTAAGAAGGTTATTTATTTTAAAAAAGGAAAAAGCGACAGTTTCCTGGAAATGAGAGATAATGAGAGAGAGAGAGGAAAAAGCATGGTTTGACCTGGAAATCATAATAATATTACTAATAATACTGTATTTCTTTAGCACGAGTGCAGAATGGATATAAAGCATATATATTTTCCCTCCTTATGTGCCTGTGTTTATTTTTTAAATGTGCTGGTGTGGGAAGATAAGAAGTTATGGGTTGCTTTAGGTGACTCTACGGTCAGAGGAGTTGCAATTTAATAAATAACAAAATTGGCAGGAAAAGCAAAAGCATCCAGAATTTGCACAGCATTCAGCAGATTAAACGTGTAAGTAAACGTGATCTAAGAGTATGCATATTAGAAGAATCGGCTCCATGCCGTTCAGGATACTTCCTGTGTTTTCTTCTGGCTGTGATCACTATTTATTGTATTTGGTTCTCCCATAAACTTCACACACCCTGTGCACAAACACTCATTTTTTTTAATTCAGCTTCAGATGTGGAAGAGTTGAGGCAGAACTTCAGCTCTGTAAACATCTGGGGCACCGTGCTAAATACAGCAAGTCCTTTCAGAACTCCTCAGTGTGTCCTGCTCCCCAGAGACAAAGCTTTCCCAGAGATACAACGCTTAAAATGTCCCTCGTGTGCTTGTTTGATGTTTATCTTACTTAGGCCATTTGGACTGAAGGTGAAAGCTCAGTGCACCACTGAGGACCCAAGACGCTGAAGCAGTAATGTCTCACCTAGTAGCATGCTTAGACCTTAGAATTCCATTCCAAAAACGGATAACAGAGGCTTTTGAAAGCAAAATCCTTCAGTTTTAAGTTTCAGTAGAGGTTAAAGATTCGTTACGAAGCACGTAAGCAGCAGCCTTCTGAATCCTCTATGGCATTTTTGGGAGGTGGGAAGAGGCCAAAGAATTCCCATAAAGATATAAGGAGAACAAATATCCAGACTGGAGCAGTGTATATTACAGTCAAATCTGGTTAATTGGACCACCCGTTTATGGGACCAGCCGCTTATTCGAAACAAATCCTATTATATACGTGTAATTTTATTCGCTTATTTGGACCAAAATTCCGCTTTTTAGGACCAAAGAACATGAGAATCGAATAAGAAAAAGAAGCCACAAGTCGCCACCTAGCGGATACAAAGTGGGTCAGCAAGATATGGGGGGATTCCTGTGATCTCCGAGAGAATTGATACTTTTATCAAAGGTCAGGAAATCCGAAAAGTTGTGTTTGACAAGAGCAAAACCAGCGGGAGGTGACCACGCCCACAACTTTCTTGATTTAGTTCAAGTGCAGTCCGTCAAGAGAACATGTCAGATCACACTGGATAAGTTCTTCAAATGTTGACTGGAATTTAGTAAGAACTTGTTTTTTACAGTATTATGCTTCG
>JAYJMA010000022.1:190252-215603 GCA_036873895.1 Parotocinclus cabessadecuia
GGTTGAGGTACCGGACTAAGAACCAGAAGGTCCAGGGTTCAAGTCCCACCTCTGCTACGGTTGGGTCCCTGAGCAAGACCCTTAAGCCAAAATTGCGTGGATCGTAAGTTGCTCTGCATGAGATGGTATCTGCGAAATGATATAAATATCACGTTATGTCACATGGTCCTTATTATTAGTTTCATATTTAACCATGTTATTACGTCCAGTTTCACACACATTCACTAATCGTGTGTGTGTGTGTGTGTGTGTGTGTGCGTGTACTCACCGGCAGACAGCAGCGGTCTGTGCTGCGATACATGCGCTCCATGTTCAGCATGGGTCGGAAAAGACGGATGTGGTTATCCACACCGCGGAATGCTTTCATGCCCTCGAAAAGCTAAACACACACAATTTAGATTACAGACATACCTAGACAAAAGTGGCAGACAGAACACCAGCATCATTGGGTTAATATTTTTATTGCCCACAAATTATACTGCTCACAAAAAAATGAGGGGCTATTTCTAAATATGTTTATCTTAATATGAAGAGGATCTCACAAGAACTCCTGGATAATCTCATCCTGTCCATCTCCCATCACTACCAGTGTCTTTATCTGGAACTGAGGTTTCTGCTCCATATTTCAAAATGAATATAAAGCGAATGAAAAAGGAACATTTGATTTTATTTCATTAAACAAGACAATAAGGAAAGCAAATATAAAGTCAAAGAAAGTTGTTTGATTCTGATTAAAGGAGTTAAATCAGTTATGGTGATTGAGCAGTAAGTGATATATTAATGGGGGTGAATTTAACAGAAGCTTGTCAAACTGGATGGGAGTTCCCTCACATTGGCTGTTCAGTATGGTGTGTGGTCACCCAAGAGGGTCAAAACACACTGACAGTGACGGGGCATGGACAGGACCAGATTTCCGGCTGTTACGAGATCCTCTTCAGATTCCTTTTGAAATATTCCCTCATTTTGAGCATTATAGTAACGGAACAATCTTGCCCCCGTTTTAATACGGGAAGCTGTAATATCCGAGACATTAATCTGGATCACTGTATATTCCCATAACCGTTCCCACCTACATCAGATATGAGCTCTAACATGTCCTAAAATGTCCCTCACCTCTATGTAGTAATGCAGTGCGGAGGAGGCCGGGTGAAGGGACAGGTTTTGAAAGGGTTTGATCTGAGGCGCTTCCCATCCCCCTTTCTCAGACCAGTTCACAGTCAGCATGTGGTCAGTAAAAAACTTGCCGAAGCCCAGGTTAGCCGGGTTGGGTTTGGGCTTCTGGATTTGGCTCTTTTCAATAATGAGATCTGCAGCCTGATAATACAAAACAGAGAAAAAAAAGAAAAAAGAAGAGGAGGAGGAGAAACAGAGGGAGGGAGGGAACCGTAGGAGGGAAATGTCGGAGAGGGATGAATTTCATACATGATCAGTGATCGCACATGCATCTGTTACACAAATTACAAATTGCTTCCATGCAGTTCATTAACGCTCAATATGAAAACGGCATCGAATGAAGCTGAGGTGAAAGCAGCTAAAGCTCTGGGTAAAGAAAACAGAGTGAAAAAGAGCAGAGAGAGAAAAAACAGACAGAATGAGTTGATGAGAAAATGCACACTTACCTACAAACAAGGTGACGAGTTTGAACATTAAACGTATGCACACACTCAATAACACATAAATAACGTGGATTATCTGGGTACAGCAGTTTGTTAAGCTCTGTGATATATCAGCAAGAAATGTAACAAAATAAAAGTGAAAGTATGCATAGAGGTGCCCCAGTGGTCAAATACGCAAGCCTACTGGCACAGGGGTCTGTTTTTGAGTCATGGTGGGGCCTTCCGGGGTGTACAGGTGTCACATACAGACACATCTGGCTGTCTTCAAAGGAGGTTAGGCTCGACGGGGCATCAAGAATGGGGAAGCACAAATGGTTTTGTTTACATATGCAAGACTTTTTTTTAAAATCGTTATTCTTTTATAAAATTAAAGCAGCAGATAGACAATCATGCACCATACACCCATAGACACGCAGGCTTTATTGAGAGTCTGTTAGCACTGAGATTTTGCACACAGGCCCCAAAGTTCATCAGAAAGGCTCGAGTTTGAAGAAGGAACAGCACTGAGATAGTTTATCATTCGGGATTGGGATTCGGGGATGATTAGGGATGCACTGGTCCAATATTAGGATTGGATATCGGTCCTGATATTAACCATATTAACTGGAACAGGTATCGGAAAATTGAGCCGACCGATCCATTTACTTTCATTTTTTTCGTACAAACTTGAAGGCAACGTGCAACATTAAATTATTCACAAATTAATAACATACTGCTCACAAAAATTAGGGAATACTTTCAAACGAAATATCTCCACATTGTTTGGAGCAGTGCACATAAGTTATTTAAAAATTTTAAAAATAAATAGCAATTTAGTACATTTATAGCTCTTTAATTTGTTATATTTTGTTTTATAAAGTTAGAAAGTGCAGTTTAAGTCAATCATTAAGTCTTTCTCACATGGTGAGTTTTATGATTTATTAATTCAACAACTTTATTGGATCGATATGCAAAGTTTAGGTAGCGGAATTGATATTGATCAAGTCGGATCGGTGCATCCCTAGAAATGACTGATTAAGACGTTTGGGTAAATATTTCATTGCTTCAAAAAAAAAAAAAAGAAACATGATTCAAGTTGGGTTTCCTATGCATACTTCAAAGCAATCACCTGTGTGTCCACTTGCTTTCTTTATATAGCACCTTTCAAACTAATTAAATTAAAATTGCTTGACGGGAGACTGACAAAAAAGATGAACTAGGATGATAAAAACAAACGAGGTGTCATGCAAGCAAAATAAAAAGTTAGATGGTATACTATGAAAATTAGCAGTGTCGAAGTGTGATAGTAAATAATTATAAGTAAAAAACTACATACAAGCCACAGTGAATAAACAGGCTTTTATTTTTTTTTTCTACAGGTTGTTCGAGAAGTTTAAAGGTAATGGCTAACTTTTTGTTTTGCACTGAGGAATGACTGGAAGAAAAGGAGGTTTTGAGTCTGATCCTCAGTGATGATTAGATTAACAAATTAACTTCAGGAAGGCACGCCATTGATTTTAGGCAATTTAAAAAAGAAAGCATTTGCATGTGCTTTGTTTAGACTGCAGCAGATCTGAATCAGCTGCCTGTTGCGAGGGATTAACGTGCATTCCTTTAGCTCATAAACCAAAACACTGGACTGTAAGACTGTCGATCGGATGAGCGAGGTGAGGTAGGACCAGCTTTCAGAGGATCAGGTTCCAGTTCTGTGCTAAACAAATACCTTGAAAGAGGAGCCGACGCTGGCGAAGCGCAGAGATCCCAAACACACAGGGAGAGGCTGGAGAAAACGTCTACACGCCTGAGAGAGAAAAAACACAACGAGCATAAAGTACAGTGCAGTACAGGAGAGGGAATTTCCCCCTCAAGGTCACATACAGTTTTCACGCGTCACCGCTGGCCCTCCGAAAAGGTCAGGAGCGTTACTGCACGTGTTTTGTTTCCGAAGTGGCCGGTGTGGGTCAGCTGCGATATCAACATTATGTAATCAATTTCAGCATTTGAAAATGTTCAGCCATGTTTGTTTTTTAAATTATTTAGAGCTCACGTGTTTACAGATGGCTTGTTTAGCATCTATGGAGAAGGTGAAATCATTTCAAAAGCCTGTCAATTTCACTGCTGCTGCTAAAACAAGGTATTTGTATATATTACACCCCTTAAACTTCACCCAGTTCCCTGAGGACTAAAACAAAATGTCTGTGACAAGCTCTAGTCAAAATGCCACATGGACCAAACACTACAGCCTTCTCATCCTGTCTCGGCCCTTTACAGAACGATCGGTTTTTAGCATCTGTTGCTTTAAACGACGCCTCCTAACCCGGTCTAAACAGCCTTTTAACAGCACTTTTCTGAACATTTGTTCATGAAAGCCTGTTCATTAAAATGATGCCTTCTCACCCTGTCTAAACATCACTTCTCAGAGTGACTGGTTCCTTTAAACGAGAATTAAATTATAATAAACTCCTTTAAATCATAATAAACAACTACTCAACACCAGGCCAAGTAATTCACGGCGTCACGAGCAGTTTAAAACTGTTCCCATAACCATTAAATGACATAAGGATAATTCATTTGTTAAATTGAGGTTATTTAAGCCCTGGTGCTCAATAACTAGTGGTCTATGGAGTTAAAGCTGCTAACTTAAATTCACTGAAGGGCCTGAATTTGAGGTGATTCCATTTTAAAATCCACTGATTTTAAGTTCGAGTCAGAGAATCGACTCATATCGTGTGAGAATCAAAGTGACTCCAACAAAATTCTAAAAATAAACAAAACAGAAAACAAAAGTAGTATTTTCACCGCTATTTAATCACAAGGTCAGAAATTTGACTTAAGGACTGGTTTAGCTACACCTTCAGGTTTTTAAAGATCTTTTGATGAGATCTGATCTCTGTGGTTCGGGGCCCAAGTCAGGTCTTTTCTGAGCAGCCAATGACAAAGCAGGTTCTCTGATTAGCTCTTAGCTTTGACTAGTATATGTATAGCTAGTATAGCGTGAGAGAAAAATCTGGCACTGAGCTTCTCAAATCATGGGTGGAGGTAGTCAGATAACGATAACGCAAGAGTCAAATCTGAGCACCTTGCTTAATCCCATGTAACTAGGCTTTTTACAAAGATGACTGGGTTGTGAATTGGTAGGTTCACCAGACACCAAAACCTATGTGTGCAGGAACTGAGAAAATGAGTCTTACATGAGTCTTGCACAGATCTTTCTGTCGTGGCATTTGTTCGAGCAGAGCGCAGAAACTATTTAAATTCCACACGGGTACCATGTGCAAACCTTTGTTCTCCAAGCTTCTCGATCTGACATAAACAATGCTCTGTTTAAATAAATCAGCTGCTTTTCTCTGGTGCAGGTTGAAATTTAAATCTCATTCTGGAACGTTTCACTTTAACTTAAGCTTTTTTTTTGCAAACAGAGGTCTGGAAAGAGTTCCCTAAATCAGGTTCAGCCGCACCAAGTGCTGATCCAACAACAATTACTAATGATTCAGCCCCTCTTACTTCTGAACAGACCTAAAGAAGCACCTCTTCAAACAGCAAACACTCCCAAATCTAAATATAAAAATATAAAATAAGAAACCTCATAAAATGTCTTTGTTTACTCAATAATAAAAAGTCTAATAAAAAGTTGCATTCCTTAACCTTACAATCAAACGTCTGCAGGGCTTGGTTGCATTTATATGCTTAGCAACTCAAGCACTCATCTAAGGTGTGAATTCAGCTACAAATGTGAGAAGACAAGCCTAAGTTCTCCTAGTCCTTCATCAACATGCGGAAGAATTTTCATTTCATTTTAATTTAAACCATGCCTGTATGAGAGCTACCCCGGCCAATATCGACTGCCATGTGCATGTACTGTTACAACAAATAAACAAACGATTCGAGCTGAACAAAGTGAGAATTTAAACTTTACTCCAAGACAGAAGGTAAAATCTTCTCACAGGATCATACAGATGCCAACAAGCTACAATATTCACAAAAGAATATCAGACTGGGATTCAGGAAGAAAGACCAGAATCGAAACTTTGATGTAGGATCTGGTGATGATGTGGCCGTTTTATCTCTCCTCCCTGTAATGCTGTTACGATACAGCAGCCCTGAGTATTATTAAAAACACATTTTTAAAAAACTGCTTCTTTTATTGCAAAGCGTGCCATTTTTCTGGAACTGATTCAGTTATCGGGGTTAAGTATTTGTCACGAGTTTTTGCAAACAAACAAGCTGTGATCTGTAGCTTCGAACTGCTTGCATGAGACCCGGTTGGAGATTTGACAAAATCTACGTATTGCTCAAATTATTCTGGATTAAGCTCCACAAAATCCCAACATCTCTGACATAAATCAGTCAGTTCGTTAGTAAAGACAAACAGAAAAAATAACCAAATAAAACGCAGAATGTAGTGCTGAAACATGAACCTTTTCCACTACTGAGAGAGAGAAAATAAAGCGCGCGTAACAGATACTGATAAGTATTTCTTCCAAGTTTAAATAGCCCGGGTTAAAGGTTCATCCTGACAGAGACCGGTAGATTAAAAGCAGCACAGTTAATAATTTACACCGACAGAATGGAAATGACTAAAGGTGTCCAGTTTGAACTCACCGTCCTCAGAGCCGCCATCGTCATTCAATGAAAAGTTCCGACTGGAAACACACCCACTAAACGTTCCGCATATGACCAAGGAACGGGCGCGCCTCAAATCGACAACGTCACTGCCAGATATTCGCCGCTTAACGACCGCATTAAGCTCTGTGAAACACCATGAAACATACAAGAAAGCAATGTGGCATGGACAGGATCAGATTATCCATGAGTTCTTGTGGGATCCTCTTTGTATTATTTTTAAAATATACCCTCATTTTGTGATCAGTGTATTTTTTATTTCATTTTTTAAACAAACAAACCTTAATGTAACCTTTATGTAGTGGATAAAGTTTATCCATAATTTATTTATAGTGTTTTTCCCTCTGCTGAAACCTGCAACCTCACACTTAAAAGAAAATGTGTGAGACACACATGCGAGTAGCTAATTTGCTGGCTTAAGACTCAAGACATTTGTTCTCAGACTCGCATTTGTTGAAATCTCTGCTGTGCTCTGTGTGATTATGTAACATTTTCCTTTGATTTATGGCAAAGCATATCTGATGTGAAGCTGCGACATCATGTGAGGATGCAACAAAGCTCTCCAGGACTATTCCTGAACCTATTTATCCTGCTTTATTCTGCCTAAATGTAGAGTAACATAACCACACTATCAACTCTACATAGTGCACTGTACAGCTAATAGAACATCTAAATAAGAAGAAGTTATTTTTAAACGCCTTTCTCAGAACCTGAGACACTACCAAAGGTCATACAATCACAAAATAATCATGAAAGGAATAAAAAATAAAACACAGTAAGCAAAAAGGATGGTGAAAGAAATTAGAGCTGAAGAAATTAATTAAAGTTGAAACATTTAAGATAACTGAGTTTATTTATAATTTAGCCACAAAAATGAACTGGCTGAATCCCAGTTGGTGCACTACATAATCCAGTGTCAATTTGGGACTGACCCAGTGCACAGCCTGTTGACTGCCAAACCACAAGCCTGTGTTTTTAATCGCTGTTTAATGTATTTTTAATTATATACATGCCAAAGCAGTGTTTACTCAAGATGTTTATAAGGTATAATCTAATTTGATTTATATAAAGAACAGTCTGCTATAAAGTTTGAATTTATCAGTGTGTATTCTCTGAAACTTGCACATTAGTCAAAGGAGTCAAAAGAGTCAAAAGAGTCAAACTGGTTATTCAGAGTGAGCATGATTCGTATTGGTCGATTTGAAGGGTGTGGTGGGTTCCTGTTATCTGATTGGACAGATCAGGTCTGCCTTTTTTTACTCCTAGCTTTCTCTCTCTAGTGTCTCAACAAGCAGGAATTATGAGATGGACAGATAAACATGCTGTCTACAAAGTACCAGGTTATTATTACTACACACTTACTGATCTCTTTATTAGGTACAGCTCCTAGTTTCCACAACCTGTCCATTTATTACCATATAGGAACGGGTTCTGGTTCTACAGTTACAGACTAAGCTGTCTGTTTCTCTACGTACTCTGTTCATTTTTTGTAAGCAGTGTAAAACCTAAGCGCCTGGAGCTCACCAGAAATAGCTGGAACCAGGTTTTAGAATCAAATAACATAAAACAGAGCATTTTTTCTGACAACAAAGGACCAGAATTTAAAAGATACACTGATATAAAATGACATACTGCATGACCCCATATTATACATATTCATTTAATTTCCACAAGATCTGGAACAAGAACAAAAATCACTCTGATATCACAGTCACAGATTCACGGTTGCTTGGCACTTCAGGCAGCAGTAAAGCCAGCTCTTAAATCAGGAATGTGTAAACAAATTTGGTTAGTTAAAGCATGTTTAATCACAGTGCAGGGGTTAAAATATGCTCTCAAATTCACCAACATTCCCAGATTCAATCAAATTAAATCAGTCACAGACAGGAAATTCATTATTAGTTCATTACATTATTGTTTTTTTCTATTTAAAAAATGATCCCTTAATTAAGTTCACAGCTTTAGGAGGACTGCTTTAAACGTACAGTTCACTCCTGCAGGTTTGAGGTTTTATGGGACTTGACTTTTGAAGCCGTAGTTAAGTTCAGCTCCTCCACTCAGTAACAGATCTATACCGGTGCAGAATGTGGCATCAGCTGCAAGGAACAGAGCCATCAGTCCGCTCTCCTCTTCGGTTCCCATCCGGCCCAGCAGCTGTCACAGACATCTTAACGTCAGGGCATTGAGTTTGTCTTGAAATTGTGTAACATATTACATAACAAAACATTTTACAGAAGTTTACACTTGTCTTTATAGAGGTGCTTAGAGATGCTGATTGTGTGCAAAATGTTGTATTTGACTTTTTTCCCCCCCGTTTAATGTTGCTCAGACTGTTTTTTGATCCAAAGTCGGTCAGGCTTCAGCTCTGTTTGAAATCAATCTGTTTGTGCTGATCAGTGTCAACAAACCACAAACGGACTCTTTCACTTAAGGGCTTTTTTTTCTCATACATTATCACAGAGACCTGGTGATGTGGAACAGAACAAAGTCTGTAAATAACAGCACTAGAACTGTTTCTGATAGAAATCAAATCACTAAAATGGATAAAATGAGAAAGATGATCTGAAGAATTATCTAATTATCTAAGAATTGCTATTTATACTAATTTCTTTTACAACTCTAATTTGATTCGCCCCACTTAAGCATCACCTCTGTACTGAAGAGAGACCAGGCGTCCATGGATTTCTATAAGCATGTGCCGATAATGCTGTGTTTTGCAAGTATAAGCATTTTTATTTGGTTACTCGTAGCAAACGAGTATGACTTTCAAAACCTGATTTTCATATGACGATCCTCCGCTTCTGCCTATAACGAAATTAAATCTACAATATTTGCTCAGATCGTTTAATGTTCAGCTGTCTTAAACATTCACATACACGAAAACATTTCCAAACTGCTGGCATCACTTATTCACCCACCTGCTCAACGGTACGTTTCAATCAATTGGTAGGCTCCGTATCGGAGTAATTTTACAAGTACTTGAGCACAGCGTCGGTGCATCCCTAGATTACTACAGTATGGTTCCGTTCTACCCGTTTCAGGTTCAGGAACCTCCTTACCTGTGCATTCTCTCCATCTTTAATAGCAGCGGCTGCATCGGGTGTTTGGCCAGCGAGTTGCTCCCACAGAGGCGTCATCACATTACCGGGGGACATACTGCAAAATAATACAAACAGTAACCAATAAAGGACTGCTACTGAAGGGGATGACACATTTTGGCTGTAATGATGAGTTCAAACAATGGATGGAGACTCACCAATTTACTCTCACATTATAGCGACTTTCATCAACAGCCATTGCTTTGGTCATGGAAATGATCGCCCCCTAATGGACAAACATCAGCATTACAATTACTGACACGTGCAGTTATCCTAGTACCCCCTCCACCCCCTCTGTGCAAGTCCCAACAAGATGAACCTGTTACTCATCGGTGTCCCAATCTACTCACCTATTTAGGGATTTCAAAAGAGAGCCAGGGTGTGGGATCGCAGTTGTTCTTCATTCTCAGCCTAAAATGTCCTGACACCAAGCTACGTTCCTGTTGCAAAAAGGGGGTGCTCGGACTCTCCTTAAAGTCCTTAAAGTTTCTGGATTAGGACACGCTGAACCCTTGGCGCAGATGCCCTTGATCCCGCCTGCCATGAGCAATTACCCTGTTCCAATTTTCTATAGAATATCAGAAGTGTCTCTTCTAAATCATTTCTTATGTCTGTGTCTGTTATGGTGGCTTGTCTGGTTCGAAGTTGCACCCCTTTCGTAGTCGAACCCCAACATTACCGGGGCACCAGATATGTTACAGCGGAAAGTCTACTAATCTTATCAGTTCCGAGTTCTCCACAGGAAACAGATTGTGTTATTTAAAGTAATCGGTCTCACCTTGGTGGCCACGTACGGTGCTGCATCTTTCTGCCCAATCGATGCCACCAGGCTGGAGACGTTGATGATGTTGCCTTGCGTTTTCCTCAGGAAGGGCAGAGCAAACTAAGCAAGGACGAGATTAGGAATATGAAAGTGGATGGTAATGAAGTGTGCAATGCATCTGTTCAATAATTTAAATGACAATTAGTTTGCATGTTCTCCCTGCGTTTTCCTTGGCATTCCAAAGAAGTGCCAATGTGAATGAAAGTGTGTGTGAGTGTGAGCACGTGCCATACGAAGGACTGGTAGCCTGACCTGTGTCAGTTCAATCTGATTGTCCTTTATTAATTAGATAACTTTTTAATGGTAATTTCAATTCTTATATATAACATTCAGGTCACCCAAGCAGGCCTGGTCCCTTTTTGAGTCTTGTTCCTTTTTTAACATTTAGAGAGTTTTTCCTTGCCATTGTCACTCTAGGCTTGGTCAGCGTCTTGGCTTTCCCGAACTGTTGTGTTTCCTCTCTGCATTAGCTTTACAAAGCAGTTTTGGTTTCCTTTGAAACCCTGACCTTCTTTCACTGCTACATCAAAACACATTTGTTTTAGGTCTCTCTGTAGTGATACAGGTATTTGCTGTTATTCCAGCTAAACAGACCCACACAGTGACACGCAAGACTGAAGCACACAAAGGAAATGTCGCAATGCCGCGAGCATCCAACACAAAGGAGGGCACAGGGAGGACATGCATGCTCCAAAAAAGGCAGAGTCCAGGGATGAGATCGAACCGGGAATCTCTGGAGCTGAGGGATGACTGCTTGCATCATCATGTGGCCCATGAAATGCAGTACAAGAAGGAAACAGTGTAAATGTGTATATGTTTAGGGCACTTTTAGGGCAAAAAGGGGTTAAATAAAGTATAAATGTAGGTGTTAATAGTTTCTCCAGCTTGATGTTACTTAACAGAACCACATTTTACAGGAGAAGCTCAATTAACTGACACAGCAACAAAATTCCAACCACAGACTGATGACTAATGCATAAAACGTCAGAATGGAGAACTGATGAGCATACAACAAAAGATTCGGCTTGGTGTAATAAACACTTTACAGTACACAATACGTATACAAACGTCTGAGCACATTTTAAAACAACATACATTTTACACATTTAATCTGATTTTAATGAACCATTAGACCTCACATAATGAGTGGATCAACTCAAAAGGTGACCAAGCATTTGCATAAGACAACAGATACAGAAATATAAACTCAGCACAGGCAAGAAACGTTTGATGAATGTCCGATCAACATTTGTTCGTTTTAATGACGCAAGGTCTTAAAATAATAACACATTAAAAAATAAACGAAACGTATTTTACCTCCAATTAAAAAATGCCGTAACTCTGAGATTCACATGCAGAGAGTTAAGGAGTGTAACTCCATCATTCGTGTGAGCGGATGATTATCCTCTAATTATTTGTACCAAGCAGTACATGGTTGTTGGTAAGTGTATGTTTATGTCCTATTGTAAGTAGTACCCATTTGTTTGCTTCCTTATATTTTAGCCTTTCGACACATTTACGTGTTCCACTGCTCACAAAAATGAGGGGATCTTTTAGAATAAATATTAAGCAATGAAAAAATAAGCATTTCATTTTATTTCATTAAACAAGATAATCAGGAAGAAAGAAACTCAATTATGGTGATTGAGTAGTAAGTGATATATTAATGGGGTGAATTTAACAGAAGAATGTCAAACTGGACGAGGGTCACCCAAGAGTGCCAAAACACACTGACAGTGAAGGGGCATGGACAGGATCAGATCATCCAGCAGTTCCTGTCATCTTCAGATTCATGTTGAAATATCCCCTCATTTTTGTGTTACTTAAATTAAAGCAGTCTAAACTACGCTACTACTAACTACGGTAAAGTCCACATAACATCCATTTTTGTTAACAATCTGCTTGACAGAACATAATGTGGTCGTTAAATGACTCATTCCTGTATTACCTTATAACATCAGTTTACAGGTCAGAGAGGTCAGAGTCTCACCTTAGATGCAAGGAAGTAACTTATAAGGTTGAGGTTGAGTAAATCTTTAAACTCCTCCGCCGTTGTTTCATCCGTGGGTTTATGAGGAGGATCTGTGAGAGGAACCTGAAGATTAATTCTGGTGACAGTTTGCTTAGGTTTGAGGCTTAGGGTTGTAGGTTCTTTCTGGTCAGGTTTGTCACAATACACCAGATTTCTAAATCTCCACCCTTTGAGAATGTGTAAATCAGTTGCAGCTGTCAATACTCTAGAGAGACAGAGTACCATTAAAGCTCTGGAATGGAACCAGGAGCAGGAGCCAACTGAGACACTGATATAATGTAATATTTGTAATATAATGTATTTTTTGTTGTATTTAGCATACTATTTACCAGCACCTTAGACAAAGCAAGCTGTACTTAAATTACAATTAAAACAAAACGAAAAACATTAAGAAACATATGCGTTTTTGTCACTTTTGTCCTCACAAAATCTATAGAGTGCAAAATATTAATCCAAGCACAATAAAATAAGTTTGGCTTCCATTCCTAGATTGTTTAAGGTGCTGTAACACTGGGGCCTTGGAACCTCATTTCCAAATACAGGGGATGTGGACAACATGTTTCTTAATGTTTTTCATTTTGTTTTCAATATGATTTAAGTATAGCTTTCTTTGGCAGAGGTGCTGTTACATAGTATGAAAATTGCTAGATAAAATAAAAAGACAAAAATTACAATGAGCGTTTCCGTTGGCCCTCGTTATATTTTCTTTGGCTCCAGCTCCTGGTTCCATCCCAGACCTTTAATGGTACTCTGTATTCCTGGCTTCCTGTAAGACAAATACCTGACACACTTACCATAAAATGCAACAGACAGATCTCCTGATCAGAGGCAGGGTACAAACTGTGGGGTTCGGCACTACAAATGCACTACCTGTACTATAGATTTTTAGCTAGGTTATTCCTGGCACTGAAGGTCCAGATAAGAGCTAGGCACTCCATGCTTGGGCAATATGGATATGTTTTGGATGTTTCTGGATGTTTCCACCTTGTGGAATGAAGCATGCACAGACTAAGGAAACTCAAAACGAGGATACTCACGCCAGCCAGCGTTATTCACCAAACAGTCTATCTGCCCAAAACGCTCTACGGTCGTCGTGATCAGTTTCTGAAATATGAAAAAGAAAAACGGTTAAAAAGAAGCTTAAAGTTCAGCTCGCGTTACAGTTAATTGTCCTGATCCGTACCTTGATGTCGTTTTCACTGGACACGTCACATGACACGAAGAGACTTGAGCCTGGTCCTGCTTTATTCAGCTCATCCTCCAGACTTTTACCTGCTTCGACTTGAGAGCAAATAAGCATCGATCATGCAAATCTGCTGCCAGACCATGTGACTGACATGAGCTTTCAGGGAATTTTGGACCTCTTACAGTCCAGAACAGAGCTAAAATCTGCACAGGGTATAGATTAGATATTGAATAATCATAACGACAAATCCTGTAATCGAGTTGGGATTTAATACGGTTTATTTAGGGTAGGAAATCTATAAATCCAATCTGTTAACAATGTCTCTTCTTTTCTCATAAACACATAGTAATGTGCAAAAGTCTAAGACCACCAGATTTGTTGTTTTAGCAATGCCATCATGACCATATATAATATATTGTGGATGACTGGGAATGTCAAACATGGATTCATTGCTCTATAATCGGTGTGAGCTTTGGGATTTCTTATCCTTTTCACACTTTGCCCTTCAGAAAAGGTGGTGATTTCTTGGCTACAACCCTTCAAAAGAACTGCAGAAGGATCAACTCGGCAACATGAGGAAGCTAACAGACACTACAGAAGTTTTTTAATAGTTCATCCAAATCGCCTCTATTCTAATAAAGTAATTATATATGGTCGGTATAGTGTTGCTAAAACAATTTACAGGTTTTTACGTTTTTTAGGGTGGATGGATGGAACTGTTTGCAGGTTTACAAATCTAAGTTTATACCCTAAATAAGCAACTGGCATTTGTATGACACTAATAACAGAAGTTAGTACAAACATACTTGTTTATACAGTAGAGTATTTAATGAAATAAAATACATTTTCTTCACCACAAGGAGGTTCCCTTACTAGTCAGCTGACTGTATTTAGAAATCACATAGATAGAACGGCATCTCTTGTGGCTTGGTCCTAAGATCAGGCTGCTGGGTACAAAATACTGAACTCAACAGAATATAAAACAGTGGTTCCTAGAACTTCTTTAGGGCGTACCACATTAGATCGTTTGGAATGATTAACCTCGAAATACATCAATCGGCCAAAAGAGTCAAAACACCTGGTGGTTTAGGTCGGTATTACAAGAACACGATTCCCAGACCAAGGGTTCATCAGCAGATCATCACTCGGATCACAGTCTCTGCACGGGCTCGTTTTCAACCCACATCCACTGGCCAGATAAACAATTCTGAGTGTGAACGTGATGGAAAAGGATCGCACACATCGGACCAAAAAGACATTCTTCATCTTTTTGTTGCTAAAAAAGGGGTCCTATACTGTCACACATTCTTCCTATAACGAAATATTTCTGTCTTGTCCATTCGGACCAGACAGGATAAGATTTGTACATCCTCTCATGCCAACACCCTGTCGATAGTTGGTGGTTTGTCCTTCCTCAAACCGCTGTCTGCAGGTACTTCCCACTACCGAGGGAGAACATCCCACAAGCCTTGTCGTTTAGGAGATGCGTCGTAACGATTTGTGGCTTGTTAAAGCGGCTCATGTCTTTACCCCTGCAGGTTTTCACCACATCCAACACCTCTTATTACGAGAACATGCTGTTCACTTATTGTTGAATGTATCACAAAGTTTAATGCGCTGTTGTAATGAAACAATCAGTGTTATTTAAAATAACTTATTTTTTAATTCGGTCTGGTTATCGAGGGTTTATTCTCGCTTTGCGATATTTTGTGCTGGTTAGACCACCATCCTCAACTTCTCAGGACCTGAACTGAATGAACCTCCTGATACATTTCAGCACCTTTTTTGTTCTATAAGATAATTTAACTGCAGTATTTAAGACATACACAATAACTACAATTACAAAGCAGTAGACAATTAAAAGAACACATTCAGGAAGACAATATTTACCTCCTCTGGCACAGAAAACGACTTTAGCACCGTTCCGCACTGAAACAAACAAACCAAAAACAAATAGAAGCAACAGGTTTAGTGACTTTCCCATACTTTGTTTGCTTCCTGTTTAATTTGTTTTCCTTTCCCTCCCCTGTAAATGAACATACCAAAGACTTGGACGATGCCTCTGCCGATACCTTTCGACCCTCCGGTTACAATCACCACCTTGTTGTTATATCGCGGTCCGCTGGCCATGATCTGTACCTACGGAGAGAAGCTCTTTTCGGACCTGCTGCTGATCTTCTGCTTCGCAAACCGAAAACCTCGGTCAGCTGACCAACCTTCCCTATATACACACAATGCACCACTACACACTCACCGCCAGAGGGAGACAGAAATCACAAAATCAACAACCCAGAATAACCAGAACGCTTGTTGGGTATTTTATATTTAACGTAACCACTATGGAGATCGTCTGCGTTTCTTGACTACGTGTCATACTGGGGCACACACAGAATTCAGCTGGAAAAAGGTGTGCCCCTCCGCTTTTCAATCAGTCAAAAGGGCACAACTGTGCATAAAAAATAAACCCGTTAAACGATTACGATTTAAGACTAAAGTCGGCGTTACTCAGTCATGGAATAAAATTAACATAAAATATGTGTAATTAAGTGCATTAACTTAACAGAACGATGGTATATCCGTACCTGGGCTGCATCCTGGCTGATTTCATATTTGCAGATGTTCTTTACTCCGTGAGAAAAAACGAGTGCACCTGACTGGGGCACCTGTATTTTAAGGGGGCACAACAACATTTTGTGATACGTACACATCTTTTGATGTTTGAAAGTGAAAGTTTTTAAATATGTCTTTTATTGAGCAGAGGAGACAAATGCATAAAGTCATCTTTAGCAAAAGCAGAACATTCATTCCCAGACATAATAAAACAATTGTATTTAGAAAAGTTGCCAAATCGCTAGACTAGCACGCAAATGTTCAGTAACCCGGTAACTGTAACAGCTTAAATTAGTTACGTCATGTTTTTCGTGCCCACACTCCCTTCAAAATCCAAAAGATTTGACTAGAATTTCCTAACTAATATAAAATATTATATTATATTCATATATTATATTATTATAATAAAAAAAAAAAATTCATAAAAGCTAAAGTAACGAGACTGTTTTTCAAATATAAAGAAAAAAATCAGAAGAAATATTAAGAAACAATAATAATTTTAATTATTTAACAAAGTCTTAGGTACAGTAACAGAGTACTTTGTAAGTTACCTCCTCTGAACAACCCCATATAAAGTTAACCAGAAGGCTTTGACGTGATTTCCTGTAAATGCTAACTGAAATGTTTAATGGATATGTAACAAAATATTAATTTGTCAAACATATGTTTAAAATAATTAACTAATCACTAATTTCTGGCACACACAACACATCTCACTTGTGACTCTTGGGGTGTGTTTGCTGCACACTTAAAGGTCCTTAAAATGAACAGACGGGATGGGCGGTTTTTTTAACGGAGTATTTAGTTTGTATTTAGCTGTATTTAGTTTGACACCTGGTACAGAAGTATTTGATAAATTATGTTATATTAGATTAACAGCTCTTAGCCATGTCTTCTCTTATTTCATTGGATATTGTTCCTGAACGATAAAAGTTAATGATCTATGTGGGCAAGCAAACCACCTTGCAAGTTATTTTCTTTCTTCTGTTGTTTATGCAAATTTACTTTCCACTCAATTTTTAGCAGCTCATTATGACCTTTAACTAAAGCTGTTTTCGAACAATTTAATGTTCGTGACGTTTAATCTTGTAATTGTAATTACAGTATATACATCTAATCACGTGCATCTGAAAGCTAATATTTGGCGACACCTGCTGGTATAAAAAGTAAATAGCAGCCTCGAAAGGCAGATAAACGGTCTCGTTCTCGTTCCTTTTTTGTTTTCGTTATCGGTAAGTATTTCAAGTTTAATATAATATGCAGGACTGTATTGTACAGAACATTGCTGTGCTAAATGTTTTCATACTATAGTTTAATTCATATTAGTCAAATATATTAAATAAAACATTCGGCATCTATGTGTCTATGCTAATATCCATTTAGGTCAAAGTTCCGTTTCTGTTTGTTCTGTTCTGTTTACATATAATGTACAAGTTAAATGATACATACCTGTAGACCAAAAAGCCAGTATTACAAACTAAGTTAAAACTAAACGTGAACCAGAAGGTTCAAATGAATGCATTGCATGTCACATCCATTTGAGGGAGCAGTGGCAGCTCATGTGACTTGGTGGAAAGAACAAAGCTGCTGGGGCTAGTTCTACACCTGGTAATAAACAGTGGAAAGGAAAAAAAAACATAAACAACATAAGCAAAGAAGCTTCATTCATTATCTTTCCTTTAGCCTAAGCAGAGTTTTCTGTCTCTGTCAGCTACTGAGGACCTGGGTTCAGGTCAGGTGATGGTTGGTTACAAACTGAAGCTTATATTGGGTGGGGGTATGGGGGGTATGGGTGGTATGTTGGGTGGAGTGGTAGTGGAGGATCACGTTGCAGTGACAACAGCAATCACATTAACTGCATGGAAGAATTGCGTGGACAGCAAAATCAGTTCATACATGCAGAGACCAAAGGGCTTTGGGTTGAACTCTAACTCTGGTTCAGTTTTATTACTGTACTCTACTATAAAAGTTGTTTATTAGAGCTTAAGAACCCACGTTTCTGTAAAGCTGCTTTATGCTGATGTTCTTATGAATAAAAAGGCTCTGTTTGTAGATTTAAATGGATGCATCTCATTTTGTATCCTCGTTAGGTGTCAGAAGTCATTAGAGTAGAACATGTTTAAAGAGTCAATCACATTCTGAACGTTCCTTTTGTAATAAACTCTATAAATCTGTTCTATAGAAAGCGTACTGACCGGATGCATAACAGTGTGGTTTGGCAACCTGACAGCTCAGCTCAGTGCTAAATAAAACATAAAGAACTACGCCGAAAATCATCAGCGCCGACCTTCCACAAGTCAAATCCATCTCTGTAACCAGATGCCGGATATGAGTTTATTCCTGTAATATGGATGCCTGCCGTTCAGCTCATGCCTTGGTTTTCCCACTGGTAATCACTTCCCAAAGCATCATGGGAGTCCTCAACCAACTCATAAATACAGTAAATGTTCCCAGCATGCCTTGAGGTTCCTTTAATGTTTAGAGAGATTTAGCCATTTTCTTTTTTTCTTTTTTTTGGTCAAACCAAAAGAACCAAAAACAGGAGAAAATCAAAACAGGTTAAAAAGACTCCATACATGCCCTCTCAAACTCTAATTCAGTGTTTTCTGACATTCTAGTTTCACAATGTTCTCACATACAGGCAATAAAGGAAAAAGAAAAAGAAGAAAGAAAGGCAAGAACCACGAATGAAACCAGTAATATCAATAAAAATAACAACAGATTATTCTTATCAACTACTATCCATACTGTCTAACCACAACAATTCCAACACCAGTAAGGACACGTTGCCAAATATTATAACATTTTGAATCAAAGTATAGATATTTTACTGTGTTAGCCTAGCGGTTAAGGTATTGAACTGTGGACCAGAAGGTTCAGGTTTCCAATCCCACATCGACCAAGCTACCACTTGGGTCCTTAAGCAAGATCCTTAACCCACAATTGCTTGGGTTGTAAGTCACTCTGATGGGGAGCCTGCCAAATGACGAAACAACCGACGTAATCTCCCAGAAACAAGAGCCTCCACAAAGCAGCTAACAACAACACAAGCATTTACAAACACTACACAATCTGAAAAGAAATAAAGGGTGCCATGTCCTACTATAATGCGAAGGATGTGGTGCCCACAGCTACAGCAGGGCTTAATGAGTTTAAACAACTTGTTAAAATTTTACTTTACAATACATCAAGTATTTGTTTCCAAGTTACTTTCACATGAACATTTTTTAGTATTATGTTTGCAATAAATACAAGTATATTCTAGCGTTAGGGAACCTGCTTTTTAATTTATGACCTAAATTTGACTTTTTTCATGAGACTTTTTCATTTCAGGAGATGTGCTGTCATTTCATTTGACCGAAATAATAGACAAGTAGTTCACTGAAGTTTTGTTGTCTGTTTATGTCCTGTCATTTTAAAATCACAACATTATGCACATTTTCATTAGAAAAACGGCAAAGATTTAATAGTTTATTAATTGTAATCGTATCGTAAAAAGGTAAAATGTTTAATTAATCATGATATTGATGCCATATCACCAAACCCTAGCACTTAGCTTATCCTTCCATTTAGCAATATTAACCTTCTGGCCAAGCACAATCGCACCTTTTGGGCCCATTCATTTCTAAATGGGTTGAACGATATCCGTTGTAGCTTATTTGGTTAGGGTCGGTTGATAAATGTTCTAAATGCAACTGTAAATGGAACCATTCTAGAGAGGATGGACTGCCATGGCAAGGCATCACACACTGGTGCATTTACTCACTTATCTCATCTAGGGGTAATTTAGAGGAGCTAATCCACCGGCACGTTTTTAGGATGTGTGAGGAAACCGGAGGACCTGGAGAATACCTATGTGGAGATGGGGAGAACATGCCAAGCACCGCACAGGCAGCAACCATAAGTGAGAATACAATTGTAGTTTCCGGCATTGTGAAGTCCTGCAGCGCCTGAACCTGCTCGTAAAAAGAATACACTTATTCTATATGTTACAGGAAGGCAGCAACTATGGAAACACTGCTAAATGGCAGAAGGAACAGGCGAGTGGAGATATTCTAAATCGGGCCTGGCGAACGGCGAGCTCAGGGTGATGGAACCTGGATTGAATTTCGGCATGACAGCATTCCCAAGCTCTGCCGTGACTGGAAGGAGCAGTGAAAGACAGGAGACATGAGAGACGTCGTCCTCCAAACAGATTCAGATGTCTCCGAGCGCTGAGGGAGGGGAGCAGGACGCCCCCTGCAGGACCCACGCACATGAACCAGACAGACGGATGGACGGAGGGGAAGTGGAAGGAAAAACAGAGGCAGAGCCCAAGAGTAATATAGCGTTGATCTACAGAAGGTGAACCCGAGCCGGAGAACGTGTTTCTGCACCGTTAGATCATCGTGAGTATGGACGCAGCCCGTGAAATGATTTCTTACATTTTCTAAAGTGTGAATCTACAAATCTGGAGGCAGTAGGTCTGTTAAAATGAATCCTAATCCGTGTTTGGAAGTCTCCCTTTCTGACCTCTGTGCTGACATTTGACCGTGTTCTGTCAACGGCTATACCAGGGGATTCCAGCATTCACCATGTTACATCTGATGTGTGATATATCTCGTCTGCTACCAACCACCAATAACCAAGTGTTTCAGGATCATATGAGAAGAAGAAGAAGTTAAGAGTGTTCTTAAGAAGTGTTCTTGTGCCATTGATTACACCTGCCTCTTATTTGATATTTTCCATCCTTAATTATAAGAATGATAAGAAATTCTAAGTTTACAATTTGCAGGGATTATAGTGCAGCAGTTCTACATTATTATCGTGTGGATTTTTGCATTGTCTGGCACTTTTATGACCCCCTTTTCAGTCTCTGATTGCTTACTGTTAGTTGTTTATCTTGTGGTACCTTGTTAATACATACAGTGTTTCTGTTATAAAAAAATGAGAAACCACTTTAAGTTTCTTAAAACTCTAATGATCAATTCCACAACAGACACCTCCTGATTCTATTTAATGATTCTATTTATAATTTTTTTAAATAAAATTTTAATCTGTCAGTAATGCCATGAATTTGTCTCAGGTTCAAAGTTTAAACCCTTCATGTATAGATTCAGTCTGTGCTTGACACTTGGCTGGCTTAGTCTTAGTTTCAGTCCAGGACTAAATAGAGATGAATACCCATTAATATTTCAGACTAGGTCAAGACTAATCTTGATCCCGAATTTTGTGTTATGGATAGAAATAAAATGTACACGTTTTTGTGTTTTGTGTAAGGAAACTGCTCTTGAGCGCGAGATCAGGGACAATCACAGTAGTCCTTGCTTGTAGAAAAACCCCCTTAAAATCTAAATACTTAGTAATAATAACGTGCATGTACGCTATACACGCAGTAATAATACCAAGAACATGTTCCAGAGTTATAAATTATGCTTGGATGATTGTTTACAGCACTTTACATTACTTCCAAATAAGTCCACCAGAGCCATCACTAAACTTTCAACAGTTAAACTGCTAATGCCAATTGAGAACATTAGGAACATTTTTCTAAACGACTTTCATTCTTGATAAATCCTGGCAATTCAGTGTGTGCTAAACAAATCGGTCTGCTTTGTCCTTAAACTCTTGTGTTTTAATACGTGTGTTAACACTTCAATCGATTTACTTTTATTGTAATTTTTGCTGGTTCAATCAAGTCAATTAATAACCCAATAACTGTAGAAGATCAGATTCCTAGCAAAGGATATACTTGCACTTGAGTAATCCGATTATGGGAAATCTCCAGATTGACATGACCCACTTTGCATTTCTACTTTGCAACTAGGTAATAATCTGACATAAATGTGTGACATAAACTTTAAAATGTTTATTATCAGGGTTGCCAGTTCACATGAAATAATCTCCCATCTGGTCTATGTAAATTATCCCAAAAGAAACGAAATTTTTACGAAGAGGCAGACCTGGCAACCCCCAAGGCGCCTACAGCCAAATTACATTCTATTAGTACTCCAATACTGAGATAAAATCCAGCTCTCCTGATCGGATTTCTTAATCTCTTCTAGATCAAAGTATTCTGTATTCATGACGACTTGAATAATAACTCTCATAAATCTTTTGATTTTTACACTTTTTAATGTTCATTGAAATGCATTCTACTCCCAAAAATAACCGTATACACTATACACAGTTTTATTAATCAGACACTAGAGGTTTATCCCTGCCATTTTGATGGTGAATACTGTTCCTAAGAAGTATACTTAAAACTTGATAACATTTCTCTTATTTTGAGCATTTTTAAAAGAAAAACTGCTTTAAAAAAATCGGTGAAGCTGCCGTTTGATCGACTAAAATGTACTGACAGTGTTTCAGGGAGCAGCAGAGATCACAGTGTGTGTCACTAAACCTTTTGCTAGTGTGTGTGTCATGCTCAAGTGACATGATGGCATTTCTGCTCTCCGTTAAAGGGACAAAAGTGCCTCCTGGGCCAAAGCACTGAGGCCCCTGCGAAGGAAGGAGGGATGGATGACCAGGGAAAGGGAGGAGAACCCAGTGCAGATGTAGCGGAAAACAAGAAGAGCAAAGATCAGCGCAACAAAGCCGAGAAGAGCGAGAAGGAACACGAGGGAGGGAAGAAAGAGAATTACAAGCGAGAGAGTAGAAGGTCAGGAGGATGGGCTCTGAGCGAGCGCCTGGCCATCAACGTGTCCGGAATGAGGTACGAGACGCAGCTGCGTACGCTGGCCCAGTTTCCCAACTCGCTGCTGGGAGACCCTCAGCGACGCCTGCGCTATTTCGACCCGCTACGAAACGAGCTCTTCTTGGACCGCAACCGCTTCTGCTTCGACGCCATCCTGTACTTCTACCAGTCAGGAGGGCGCCTTCGACGACCGGCCAATGTGCCCCTGGACATCTTCATGGACGAGCTGCGCTTCTACGAGCTGGGCGAAGACGTCATGGCTCGCTTCAAGGACGACGAGGGATTTCCCAAAGAGGAGGTCAGGCCGCTGCCACAGAACGAGCTCATGAGGAAGTTGTGGGTGCTGTTCGAGCACCCCGAGTCGTCCAGCGGCGCTCGGATCATCGCCATCATCAGCGTCATGGTGATCGTGGTGTCCATCATCATCTTCTGCCTCGAGACCCTGCCTGAATTCAGACTCGAGAAGGAGATGAGAGAGGTGAGGTTTGTTTGGAAACAGTAGAGACGTGTTTAGGGATTCAGATTCTTGACGATCTGATGAGAATATTCTAAACGTGTCTATTTGGCGGATGAGATCAAGGGCTGAGAAAATCATCGTTGAAAGTATCAGAATAAAACGGACGCCCACGTGCACCACTGAGAGAGGATTGTTTTCTCTGTTTCTTATAGCAGTAGGTCAAAGACTTGACTTTATACACACAGTGTTTAAAATAAACAGCTCATGTTCTTCATCCAGCTAAACTCTTTGTACAGATCATCTACCTTCTTTTGCAGGCAAAAACACCTCTGAGATGACACAGGTGATCAAACTTTGAGTTATCCCAGTGTCCTTTAGCTACAAGTCTGAACGCAGGGCAGAAGAAATGAGTCATTTCTAGAATATAATTATTCCTACTTTTATTCATAATATTTCAGAAGAAAGATCTGTTATTTTTTCTCACAATTTTTTCAAGCAGGATTGTTACCTTAGCTTTTATGGATCGATTTATTTTTTTGCTTTGAGCACCTGTTTATTTTTTCATTTTGATTTAGGTAACTCTAGGCAGCTGCCAGTGCAAATGACACAGTCATGGTGTTTCCTCCTGTTGCCCGTGACCGTTCTTGCACAGCAGATTTGCCTCTTTAGACGCTGATGTGAACTTAGAGATACTCTGATGCATCAAGTGTCTTTCCCCTTTGTTCATTTCTACTTTTATTTTTTGCATTCCTTTGTTTTCCCTCTAGCTTTCTATACTTCTTTGCTTCGGACCCTCCATTTGTTCCTTAATTTCTTTTTTGTACTTCCTTTCTTTCTTCTATGCTCTTCTTTTATATCTTCCTTGCTTATTACAATTTCTCTGTCCCTTTTCTCTCTCTCTGCACCTCTTAGCTGTCTTATTTTTTCTTTTGCTTTCTATACATATTACTTTGCTATGTTTTCTCATTCATTTTTAGATGCTTTCAGTTTTTTACCAGCTCTTTGCGCTTCCTTCTTTCTTTCTTTCTGAACTTGTATTTTCCTCCCTTCTTTCATTCATACTTTCTTATTTATTTCACCTTGCGCTTCTTTCTTTTCTCTCTGTTTTCCTATATGCAGCTAAAGAGAGAGAAAAGAATTTGCAGGACTGATTTATTTATGTATTTATGGGTACTGGTACAGGTACTGAACTGAATGTTCCTGGTTCTGGTTGCAGGTGTCTGTGATTGAACCTTCAGAAAAAAAGTGCACTGCTCACAAAAATGAGGGGATATTTCAAAATGAATATGAAGCGATTTTATTTCATTAAACAAGATAATCAGAAAAACAAATGAAAAATCAAAGAAAGTTACAACTGTCAACTGTCGGTGATTGAATAGCAAGTGATATATTTATGGGGTGCCCCCACAGTGCCTGTTCAGTAGAGTGTATGGTCACCCAAGAGTGTCAAAACACACAGACCATTTCATCTGCCTTAGAACTTCTTAATAATCCTGGAATAGTTTTTGTGAATCATGAGTGTGTGATGTCTTAAAAAGTTTGCAGCAATGCCAACAAACAGGAATCTGGTGGAGGAAGGATCAGCAAGCATGAGAGAGAGGTCGTCAGCTCTGAGTTTATTTTAGACTTGTCGTTAAAATTGATCTTCACAGATTGAAGCTGGAGAAATGGAAGAGCAGGAGTGAGAGCTTGAGAGAGTGAAAGAGACAGAAAGAAATGAGTGTGAAGTGTTGCGAATCAGTGCCAGATACTGATTAATAAAAAAACAAGTGTATGTGTGTGTGAGAGAGTGAGACAGAGAGCACAGACAGCAAGAGAGACAGAGAGAGCGAGACAGAGAGAGAGCAAGAGAGACAGAGAGAGAGACAGAGATAGTGTGTGAGAGAGATGATGGAAGAGCAGCCACGCTCTCCTGTTACATCTTAGAGACCTTAGGATGCTATAAATAGGGGAAGGAAAGCCCTGAAAGCATGGAAGCATGTACACACAGAAACAAAACACACACACATAGGCCCATAAACACTCTACAAAAGTACACAATTCCCAGCAGAACAAAAAATAATGCTCACAGTTTACACAAAAACAGATTCAAGGCATGATATGGTGCTTATAATTTTACTCCATGTACAGAATGTGGAACTTTAGTTTTACGGCACACACACACACACACACACACACACACAGACACACACACACACATACACACACACACACCCAGGACCAAAACAGGGTATCAGGTGTGCCGCCA
>JAYJMA010000022.1:217292-229354 GCA_036873895.1 Parotocinclus cabessadecuia
TGTCTACATATCTCTCTCTCTCTCTCTCTCTCTCTCTCTCTCTCTCTCTCTCTCTCTCTCTCTCTCTCTCTCTCTCAGTACTCTCTGTCTCTCTGTCTCTCTCGCTCTCATTCCTGAGAGGATTAAACGTGTTCATGTCTCCTTTGTCCTCTGGTTATTATTAAGGCCTCAAAGATCCTAAAATACGTCGGTCTAAAAACGAAAAACAAAGGGATGAAACCAGACAGGAATTACATGCACACGGAACATCTGTACGCTCAGGATAAAGAATAGAAAGCAGAGAGAAGACAACGACACATGCATGGCAGAAGTAAGTGAAATCACCTTCCATGATTTTATTATTACACAAGCTTAAGAGGATCCAGGAAAAGCAAAGAAAATGCAAAGGCATTTGAAAAAAGAAAGAAAAAAAGAGAAGAACAAAAAAAACATACAATCACAACTCTCAGAAAGACACAAATCAGACAAAACTACACAGATGTAACATCCCAAAGAAAGAAGAGTGATTTAAAGAAAAAAATAACATACATCACACCATGAAGAGTAAAACAAATCCCAAAAGTGTTAGCCCAAGTCACTACAGTAAGAGACGCAAGCTTTAAGTATTAATTTATTATTTTTTTTAACTTGCATTCCAGGAGTAAGGATGTAAAGATTAAGGCCAGACAGTTGGAATTAAGAAACACGGCCTTTAACAGTCACTGAAAAGTGTTTCACTCCTGCCTTCAGTGGTACCTCTGACCCTTTTATGTACCATTTACACACAGATTTGTTGTGAAAATAGTTTGGATTTGTTTGAAGTCTAAATTTAGTTTCCTCATAAGAAGTAATGTAAATAGGATTAATCCATTCACAACCCACAAATTACTGTTTACTATTTACACCTATATTTATAAGTAATTCATGACTTAAAGGATGAAAAATAATGTACATCATAAAGTAATAATAATCATTAGTAATAAAAATACACTGCTCATAAAAATTCAGGGATATTTCAAAATGAATATGAAGAGGATCCGGCAAAAAACTGCTGGATAATCTGATCCTGTCCATGTCCCATCACTGTCAGTGTGCTTTTGACTTTTGGGTGACCATACACCTTACTGAACAGTCAATATGGGGGCACTATGAATATATCACTTACTGCTCAATCACCATATTCTCACTGGCATGATCGAACAACTTTCTTTGACTTTTCATTTGCTTTTCTGATCAACTTGTTTAATGAAATATAATCAAATGCTTCTTTTTGAATCGCTTCATATTCATTTTAAAATATCCTCTCACTTTTGTAAGCAGTATATATGAAATAAATTAATATCATTTGGCTAATCTTTTCACTGGGACAGCGGGTGTGTCTGGAATATAGCAATATAATATCTATATTTAAAATAATATTTTAAATAAATAATATAATACATATAATATACCTGTGGTTGTCCTTCTTTTGTCTTTTTTATTGATTATTGCCACTAACTAGACTGGATTATGTGCCTTGTGTTGTAAGTTCTCACACTATCCAGTGTGCTGTTTAGGGTGCCAATTCAAATCTGTTCAAAGTCAGAATATTTTGGAGGAGAAAAAAACGGATGCTACTGTCCAGTCGTTGACCATTTCGGACAAAGAATTGTTTCACGGATCGTAATGCGTTCCTTAAAAGGTGCATACCTGTAAATTACTGTCAAAAATTGCCCTGGGTGGCTTAATAATGGGCAGGTCCGATCTGCTTACTCTACCACAGGCCAAGCCCCTGGATCTGGATCTGAGGGGACTGTCCTGATATACAGCGATGTGCAGTTCTTTCCTGTTCTATTACACATGCTGTCTAGATACAAGAACTGTAGAGATTGGGACAGAGCCGAAACTCAGGCCTTTCATTCATGAGAACCAATCAGAGAATCATAAAGCATCATGTCTATAACAATTCTACCCTAAAGTGACCTGTATTTATTGTAGTCTGAGTGGTGAAGTGGAGTGGACGGCGGTACTGACGGACCCTCAGGGGAGCTCGCAGGATGGGATGGCATGAGTCCGGTCATAGGCGGTATCGTCGCTGTCTTCCCTCTCGCTCCCTTCGTCCATCATCCTGTCTTTCTCTTCTTCTTCCTCTGTCTCGCTCCCTCGCTCCCGCTCTTGCCGGCGCAGTCTGTCTCTCTCTCTGCACCTCTCTCGCTCTCTCTGTCTCTCTCTGGAGTCCCTTGGCAGCGTGCAGGCCTGATAATGGAGAGGAGGCGTGTGAGTGAATCGGACTGAATGAACACATTGATGATAAGCGCAGCTCCAGTTCCAGTTTCAGTCCCAGGCCGACATGTGGTTCTGTTTAGAGTCAGATCTGCTTCTCTTCAGGTTCTGATCTGTGAAGCTAGATAAGCATGTGATTACCCGATGACACAGCTGTGTTAGCAAAGCTTCATCGTCGCAATTCAGGCCCTATTATGAAACGAGGCCTGTGTGTGCAGAGAAATGCCGTGTAATCTAAATAACGTCGGATCTGAGCGACTGAGGCTAATCTAAGTCGGAAACATCAGATGATGTCAAATTGGATAAGAGCGCACTGATCTGACAATGAAAGGAAACATTAAGATTAAAGCGATAGTTTGGCCACAAAAAATAACGCCCACGTTTCTCATTATCTCAAATCTTGTAGTTCAGCCAAGACACGATTACTTTCAGAGATATGTTCTAAAGATATTGTGGCTAACAAGTAAGATAAGCTTACAGCTTTGCAAAACATCATGTAAATTAAATCGTACAAGAGGAAATGCGCTTGACTTACTGACAAGCTCCAGGCCCTGCTCCGAGAAACTCTCAAGCCACAGCACATACACTATATAGGCAAAAGTTTGTGGGCACCCAAAAGTGACATCCAAAACATGGGTTATTAGTATGGAGTCTTTGCTGCTACAATAGCCTTTTCTCTCCTAAAAGGATTTTGGAACATGACTGTGAGGTTGGCTTCTCAGGTCAGACAATAAGCCATGTCTTACTTTTGGCATTCCAGTACAGTTGAGGTCAAGGCCCTGTGCAAGCCAGCCAGGTTCTCAATCAAAGCTGGCATGAGAGCATGACTGAAAGTTAATGAACTGGCCTGTTGTAAGCAGAAACCTACAAATGTGTCCTATTAAGAGATACATGGTTTATGTGGAGAATCCAAAAAATTACGCTTTATTTTATGAACGTGTTACAAGTGTCCATAAACTTTTGTCTCTATAGTGTAGGTGATGGACACAGAATCTCCTCAAGGGAAATCCCTACCCAGGGGCTGGCGGGCTTGCAATACACGAATCACTGAGCTCTTGTTACCTCGCCTCCATACACAGGAGACCACAGAGACAGAAACACAGAGACTTTACAGTACGTCAATTTAAAACGCAACTCGAACCTAACCTTTCCAGAGGCAGGAAATGAACCAGGTCAGTTCAGCACTGCAAATTAGTAGTCCCCTACTGAGGCACCCAGGTTCGTATTCCACCTCTGGAGAGATGAGGTTTCAGTTGCGTTTCAAAGCTGTGTTCAGTCTGATGAAACCACAAAGTCCAGTTTGGTTCATATGTCTGGCCTCCTGGTGCCGTTAAGCGCAAATATAAGGTTTCCAGATGCACCAGAGGTTTGAATTGTACTTTTAGTCTGTGTGTGTGTGTTCTGGATATATCTGGTTTGCCAGAAGAATTAAATCAAAGTGAAACACCGAACATATTCCTTAAATCCATTACAATGATGATCAAGAGGAAAAACAGGCTTCAACAGGGAAAGTAATCAATATTTTTAAAACTGGAAAATTAGGAACACAGTGTAACCCTCTGATACAGTCTACAGCCCCTCGATCAGGTCTAGACTCTAGATTTTTACCACTGGTCACGCTGGTTCCACACGCTTACTTGGTTGGTACTGAATGATTTGGTCGCACCCATGTTTTATAATATATATATATATATTAATTAATGACCATGCATGTTGATGAATCATTTTCCTAATTACTACAAGCTGGTTTTGCATTGACACCAAAGCTAGGGTGCCAGTAGCAAGGAAAAAATTCTTAAATTTTACAAGGAAGAAATCCTGGAAGGACCAAGACTGAAAAGTGAGAGCGAAGACAATCTTTTTGAAAGCAGAAATTCGAGCAGATAGCTGCATGTGCTGTCCAGGAAAAATCCCAGTCTTGCACCCAGTCATTCCCCTGCTAAAATTCTCACACATTTTCAAAAAAGAATCTCAAAACCAATATAATGAAGTACAAAGCTTTGCATATGCCAAAGCACAAAAGAAGAATTTGGAAACGAGAATGAATGTCACACACTGAATGAACAGACACGCCGGCTTAAATGCCGCTCCTCTGATGAGAGGAAATCTGATACCTCTGTCAGTACTCTGGTGAGACAGAGTGCTTTTGACATTGTTTGACCAGGGATGTCAAAACCTTGGCATACGACTCTCAATAGTCTTCCTAATATGCCAGTATGATTTTTGACATGACCAATACAGCCTATGATATAGTGAAAGATTTTTTCAGTCCTCACCTGGCTGTCATGGGACGGAAGGGCACAGTAACCCTGTTCACCCCGGCGCAGTAGGCAGGGGGAGTGTGAGCGGAATGGTCGTGAAGAGTGTGAACAGATGGACAGAGGTGAGGGCGAGTGAACCGAACGGGGCGACGGAGAGCGAACGGAACGGGGCGAGTGAGATTGAGTGTGCTTTAGAGACGGGTGATGGTGAGAGTGGTGGTTGAGCTTAGGGGGCCGTGGGAAACGAGGGGGCAGTTCAGGGGGACACAGAGGGTCGATAAGGTCTATATCGGTGAGGAGGGGAGGAGGGGGGATAAACTCTTCATCTGAAAGAGGAATATCCGAGTCTAGATGAGCCAGCTCTGCCCGAGACAAGAAGTCCACGATGCCCGCACCGAAGGAGTCGCCCACCACGTTGATAGAGGTTCTCATTCTGTCACTGCACACACACACACACACAGAGTGATTTGATTGTATTAATGTTTTTTTACATTATTATGGGGGAACTTATTACTCATTATGAGTGTAGTTTGCTTTTTATTGATGAAGATTTGCTCGTGATGAGCCCAAATAGTGGTACCTCAGTTCTTAACCACCTTGGAAATCACTGAATTTGGTTCGCAACACATTTTGACTAAAAAAATGTATCTCAGCTCTCAACGTTTGCTCAGCACGCGCTTAAACTTGTAAGAGTCTACCAAACACTCATTAAACTCTTTAGTTCATGATATATTTAACCTACGATGGATTTGTAGGAAGGTATTCCCATCGTAAATCAGGAGCTCTTGTACGATACAACTCCATTAAAGCATAGAGCAACTTATACAGGGGGGATTTTCTGAGGATCTGGAACGGATGAATTCGATTTATATTATTACTAATCTGAAACATTTGCTCTGTAATCGTCGCTTTCGGTTCTTAATCTGACTTCTGGAACAAATTAACGACGAGAACCAAGGTACCACTGTACCACTAAGGAACTAATCTGCACTGCACACACACACACACACACAGACACACAGAGTCAAGCATGAGCACTTACAGCAGCCAGTCCACAGCCACCAGCAGACTGATGTCTTGAGTTGGGAGACCCACAGCAGTGAGGATGAGCAGCATGGTGACCAGACCTGCGCTGGGAATACTGGCAGCTCCTACACTCGCCAGAGTGGCTGTCATACTGGCATCGGCATTATGGGACAGGCAGCAAAGGTGTGGAAGTAAAGGAACGCTGAGTTGTTAGGTTGTTTATATAAGCACTTAATCTCTTACTTGATCATTTTGTTTGGTTTTAACTTCCCCCATCTTTAAGCGTGCTGCGACACCCCAGGTGAGGCTAAACTAACCCTGGAACACGAACAGGCCTTTATTCAAGGCCACACATTCAAGGTCACTCCCTGGTCTCCAAGAGAGCCACTAAGCTAAGTTTACTCTGGTTTTATATCCTGCCCCTGCTGACGTAAAACCATTTCCTAATGCTCATAAACCTTTCCCTAAATGCTGGGCACATATTTTATCTTATTAACTCCATAACCTGTTCGACTGACCTCACAGTGGCGATCTGGCCTCCGTCCAGTTGTATGCCGTTCATCTGGGCAATGAAAATGGCTGCCACAGCCTCATAAAGTGCCGTACCATCCATGTTTATGGTGGCGCCGATGGGCAGGACGAACCGGGTGACCCGCTTGTCGATCTTCAGATTCTCCTCCAGGCAGCGGAAGGTCACGGGTAAGGTCCCAGCACTGAGCAGGAGTAAGAGGAAATCCAGTGCAAATCGTTTTATGGCGGTTTACTCCCCAAAGCCAGAGGACACTTCAGAATGAACGATCACTAAGCAATTCAGTCCAAGAAAATGTAAAATGGAAACAATTGGACAAAGAATCTGGCAGGCAGTCATCGTGTGAGCTGATGAAGTACAGATTTAGGTGGTGTAATGTAACACAGACGATTCATCAAAACTATCTCTTTAGGATGAAAATTGGGCCATCTAAGCCTTCATTATTTTAAATCTTCATGACGTACATCACTGTGAAAAAGTCTTAGGCCACCTTTAACTCTGGTTTGAAGTAATGGTCAGTGCCATATGATGATTCCTTCCTCTCAGACACAGCCAATTAGGACTGAATGAATCATCCAAAAGGTTGTCATTTCATTAACAAAAACAATAACGCAAAAATATTTCGGTGACACAAGAACTTCATAAAGAATAACAATTAAAAACAAGAACTAGGAAACATTTTTTTATGAACAATCAAAAACTTTACTAAAATTAGGCTATTATTACATGCTGATAAGCTTTTTGACTATATAAATGCAAAATGTATTCAAAGAAAAAAGTGGCCAGACTGCTTCATAATTTGGGATGTTAACATTACTAAGTGTGATACGGCAGGTTATGAAAGTTGGTAATAAATAATTTATGTTAGAAATTACAAATTGGCTAAAATTAGAACATAAAATGTTTTGAGTTTCCATCAAGTACAGCTAAAGCAAAATTGACAACAATGTGTTTAAAATGAATAGCAATTTTGGTCAGTGGTTTATGATTAAAACTACATCCAAATCAGCTGCCAAAAAGCACCTCTGGAAGACGAAACCAAACTCTGCATTAGTGGAGTTGCATCTTAAATCATGTTACGGTTGCTTGCTGCTTATGTTCCGCAAAGTATGAGTTCCTCACAGTGTTTTATAAAATGTTTATAGTACTCTGTGCTGTGCATTACACAGACCCAGCCCTCACCTGTAGGAGCTCTGAGGCTCTGCAGACTCTGGCAAGGTGGGAGCATTTGGGGAAAGACATCCCAAAACACACACAAAGCACAGTCTGAGGATTTGGGGCAATAAATCTAATAAGCTTAGCAGGACTTGCCGGGGAACTTACTGGCTGGACTTTCCGGGGTCAAGAAAAGCAAAAAAAAGGTTTGAAACCGAACTGAACACAACTGCTCCTCAGGATGGGGGCTGGGCCTGAGTCATGCATTTCACAGACCATGGGTGCCCCAATTATAGGCCTATTTCAGCCACAAATTCCTACATATAAGTACCTGTGTAAAACTGCCCATAAGCACATCTTAATCTTAATGGTAATAGTCTGTCCTGATTTAAACTTGACATGTTGGGTGATCGAAGTTTGTGTCTTACAGGGTAACTACAAAGCTAAAATTGTTCCCGGTTTAGCATCTAAATCGAACCACATGAGGCTGTTTGGTAACGTCAAGCAGACGCACTCGTCTATAAAAAACATCGACAAACAATTTAAATAATGGCGGCATAGAAGCCTGGAATGATGTATAACTGAAACAGTTCTCCTCCAGCACCTAGTATCACCTAATTCAATACAAATAACGATAATGAATCTTAGAATCCTTGCCGAGAGTGTGACATAAATCTTACATGTCTGGCCTGCGTTTAAAACGAAAGGGAAAATGTTCAGTTTTAGCCGCCGTGCCGTCTTTTTAACATTCCTGAAAACAGAGCAAAGTCTGACTGTCAGATCTGATTCCACAAGACTGGACACACATGTATTGTAAGAAAAGCGAGGACAGAATGCGGCGAAGAAACACGAAGAGAACCAGGCTGAAAGCGAACGAGGGGATTTAAATAACGAGGAAAAGCTGGAGACACAAACAACGGTCAGGAGGGGAAAGAGGAAAGGAACAAAGAGAGCTATATCACAGTTAAAGTACACAGATATACGGCCAGATGTTCCCAAATGTAAACGTTTGCCACATTTCTGTTGATGAAAAGAGCAGAAGAAAGCTCCATCTGCAGTGCAGTTCTGCTCGTTTCCAGATCAAACCACCAGGAGCCTGCTTTAGTAAGAGCAGAGGCACTGCTAATGGAGCTCACATTAAGATTAAACATTCAGCATTTAGCTAGATAAAGCCCAGGTGTTACAGTCTGATGATATACAGAGGTGTTTTAGCTTCCCAAACCATTTGATATTCACTATGCAGACTGTATGAATACTCACAGACTCAAATCACACCTATACAGGTGATATAAACACACAAAAAGACAAGTTAGCATCATCCTCACTGGCTGTATCCCAAACTGCAAACTAGCAACAAATCACTAAAAATTCACTAAACACTTTATAAAATCCGATCACAAATGCTTCACCAGTATCTAACACCATACCAACTATACAGCATGCATAAACTCTCCCAAGCGTTGTAGTGACAGTATTTCCTATATAGGGTACAGACAATTTACCATGATCATAACCACTGAGGCTGTATCCCAAACCACATCCCACTCACTCCATTGGGTACATTTACACTTTCATTCCAGCATTATGTATCAACCCTGGACATGTCCCAAATCAGACACTGTTCAATAAATAGGCTACACGAGCATTTTGTCATTATCTAAGCACTGCGGAAGTGTCCCAAATCACACCATTTTCGCATTACAAGCTATATAAACACGCTTACCTACTGGCTGTTCCCAGAGCCGTGATCCAGGCCTGAAAGATTCCTGAATAAAAAGCAAATGGGTTTTTCCGTGTCACAGCGAAGAAAATGATGGGCAGGATGATCCCTCCGTGAATGATGAGGCCGATGATGACCGTCACCATGTACATGCCCAGCTGCTGAGCCACCATTTCAAGATCACCAATGGCTGCAATCTTGCCACAGATCAGAGAGGCGATGCCAACAGGAGAGTACCTAAAAACATTCAGGTGATCTTAGAGACCGACTCCTGGTCTGGTGCTACAGACCCAAACCTCATAGCAATTCGAAAACAGACCTCGACCTGGGACAGAACCAGGGGCCGGATTCACGCAGGCTTTCTTATCAAAAATGCAGTTTAAAAAAAAACCTAAGAAGTTTTGTAATATTATTTTAAGAAAATCTTCATTGTTTCAGCTGTTGCATTAAACAGCTTGCAATAATCGACACAAATCCCATTCTGATGTTACACTTACTGTTATTTCTGTTCATCTGCACTGAGGGCAGCAAAACGGAAGAAAAAAAATCTCACTAAACAAGATTTAGAAGTGGGGTGACAGCGGAAAGATGTTTAAATTTTGCCAAATGTCGACGTTTACCTGGTCAACTCTTACCGCCTAAGACAAAAGTATGAGGACTTAATAGTAATGTTAAGAAAACATTTAAGAAGAGATTGTCTTCAAAAATATCACGTTCTTAGAACTGTTCTTAAGGTTAAGAGTTAAGTAAAAATTAGATCTGTTTTTAATAAGAACCTTTTTAAATAATAATAACACATGTTTATGAAGATTTTATTTCTTAAGACACTTTTGTCAATCTGGTCCCTGGACCTTTATCTGGTGGATGAATGAAGTTTTATCATTAAGAGATGAAACTCAGACCTCACCTGCCAGTGGTGGGCTACGAACCACGTGGATAGAAGCCTTGTTTGATGTCCTGAGCCACTTTGGTTCATATTCCACCTCTAATGAGGTCAGATTTGTGTTACAGTTTTGAGTTTTGAGGAACACATCACACAGAATGTTGTTTGTAAGGAGTCTGGATCTGTCTGTATGTCCATTAATGGGTTTCCACAGGGACCTTCTGAGTCTCAGAGTTCCTTGTGTCATGGAACAGGGTCTGTACTGCACCAGACTATGGCTGTACCCTGAGTGTAACTGTTTACAACAAATTCTTAGTTATTCTATTGCACATATCTAGATCCATGCAGCTTTAATCTGATTATTTGTTTCTGCTCAGCCCAGAGTTATGTATTCACTTATAGCAGCTCATCTGGTCTCTCTGAATGATGTGGTCTCTGGAGTACAGAATCCTTAAATGGTATGAAGATTGTATATCGTATGTATTCAAGGATTATTTCAAGTGTGTCTGCATTAAATCAGCGTGACTCTTGTTGCCCGTGGTTTCTGACGTGTGTTATTGTAGGTCAGAGCAGTGCGTTGTGTACATGTACACGTGACCTTTCTTTGTTGTTTCGTTGTGATCTGCTCGATATATGTAGGTGTTTACAGTTCCATATCAGTGGCTTACATTTTTGGAAGAGGCACAGGGGAATGGGCTCAGTCTGGCTTTTCTCACGCTGCGATGCCGCTGAAGTGACCTTTTTGTTATCGTGTTTGATCTCGCAGTGTAAAATCGGCTCCTGAGATCAGCTCTGGAAGATTTTTATTCCAGGTCACGTTATAAGATGCTGATTCATTCCAGCTCTCGGGCCGGTATGAATTGGGGTCTCTGCATATTTCACCTTGGTCACATGACTGCCACTGGCACGACGGATCTGCGCTGGATTAAAATTCATCTGGCTTCCACTCACTTTATCTCTTTCAGTCTCCATGTGGTCTGGCTCTACTTTTATCAATATGTTTTCCACTACTTTAAAAACCAAATGCAGGGTGACTCAAATATACGAGAGTAAAAAGTGTAGACACAATTTTAGAGCTTATAATGTGCCCCAGGTGAGAACTGCCCATGATATTGGACACCCACTGGCTTAAAATGTAACAGGGTGGCACAAAGTCAGGATTGAATGAGATGAATGGGCGTGTATTAGGCTCTGGAACCTCAGACTGGACTGAGGTCTGGTCTCAGCATGTACCTCATTTGGTTCAGACTTTGTTCAGGGCCTAAACCTTTGCTTAGGACAGTATTATTAGATATAATCATTTATTTATTTATTGACAAATGTATTAGAAATAGGTTCTATTATCAAGGAGTTAATAAAATGTAACGTAATTTACAGCATTATAAGTCTATTACAGTTTATAGACAGTCTATTTCTTTTCTATTTCGTCCCTTCTACCACTGAATCTGTATGAAACAGAAAATTTATACAAATATTTACTTTAAAGGAATTTAACCTGGAGTCGGAACAAAGACAACATCTGTCTGCTTCTGTAGTAACACCTGGACGTGCCAGTTTCTCTCAGATCATTCGATATACAGAAACTGACTGGTGTTTAATACACGCAGACTCTGAAGCTACATCATTATCACCTAGCCAGCTGCTTTAACTTTGACATAAACCAGAACACACACACACATGGAGTGGTGGTATGTTTATGAGTACATTCCATTGACTTAATGATCTATACTCTAGCTTACTAATTCTTTAAAACTTTAAACATGACCTCACTAATCAAAAGGAACGCCCTTTTCTCATTTGGTCTTAAAAATTAAAATTTGCAGTTCTTATAAACAATCCACAAATCTGTGGGGAAAGCAAAACATCCCCACACTGTCGAAAATATCCTATGCTCTTATCCTTCAGGGGACATAAATACAACCTCAAATCAGGAAAAGTTGGGACTGTGTGAAAATGAGAATTATTGTCAATAATGCAGTGTTCCTTACATTTAGTTTGATTTTTATTGCATTACAGGGGATTTTGAAAGAAATGAAAGAAATATCCTGCATTCAGGCCTGCAGCACAAAAATCCAAAAATATTGGGACAGGGGCAATGTACTGTAATGAGGTAATAAATCTAAATATTTCAAAACATGTGATTGAAATCATGATTTGGTACAAAAGCAGCAACCAGGGAAGGCTGAGACTTTGAGGAGCCAAATATGGACAGAGTATTTCCAGTTGGTCAACAAATGCGTTAGAAAA
>JAYJMA010000022.1:229454-248316 GCA_036873895.1 Parotocinclus cabessadecuia
ATCTATATATATATAATCAAAAAATAAAGGGAACACTTGGAGTTACATTGTTGTTTAAGTGTTCCCTTTATTTTTTTTGAGCAGTGTATGTGTTATATACATGTGAACATCGGGTGGTACCTCTGTCTGCACCCAGTGAATACTATGTTAGGCTCGAAATTCATTGCAAGGACATGCTTTAGGTCAACTGGCATCTCAAAAGTGTCAGTGTGACTGAGTGAGTCATTGTGTGTGCCTGTGCTCTGCGAGGGTTGGTCTCCAATTGGTGCTTGTGCTGATGGATCCCAGTGCTGGATTATGTGGGTAGGAAAAATGAGTGAGTGGTCTACAGTACAACCACTAGTGATTTTATTACTTTCCTCTATTCAAGTCACGTATAATTAGCTGAGAACCGCTTGTGCGCTCTGTTGGCTGGAACTATTCTTACCTTTCCTCCTACATGGCAGCCAAGCATGTTAGTTAGCATTTTGGATATGACATACAGTATATACTCTTTAAAGTCTAAATAAGTCTAAAGAATAGAAAGTTTGATATTCCAAAAGAGCTTGGTAAAAAAAAAATTGTTAGCATCAAGAATGCAATGTGTGTAAAAGGTTACTCACCTGGTTAATTGTTGCATGAAAGGATTCAAATGGAATTAAGGATAAGCTAAGAATAAAACCAGAGGCTTAAGAGACTATTTAGTCAGCAAATGTGTTTTATCAAGATAAGACTGACATTTGCGAGAAAAGCAAAAAAAATAAAAACTTTAAAAAGACTACGTGCGCATATAGCTTTGTTTTTTTTTTAAGAATATAGCTAATATTTTAAGGGTTATCTTACCTAAGTTTAGCTACACGGAAATTCAGTATTTTGAAATAGGAGACTCAAATAATCCGGTAAACAAACGCACAGAATGTTGGCCACGTCTGAAGAAAACGTACATAATGAATATTTAAAACGTTTGAGGATTGCCCTCACACACAGCAGGATGTCCCTCATGTTTTCCTTTCATGACTTTCGGATCTTCTCGTACCCCTCCTCTGGATACCAACCCCCCTTTAGGTCTTGTCCTGTATCGACGCCTCAGAAACACTCACCTTGCCACACGGACTCTCCTGAGAGACTCGGCGCTTCCTGAGGGAAATAATCGTAATTATATTTCAGTCAGAAAACGCTTGTTTTTCGTCATTTTCCTGTTTTTAGACACTTTCTGGACGGATTTTCCCACAAAAACAAATGTTCACAGAGGACTCGGAGCTACAAGTGGTAGTTAGCTTTCGCTGGGTGAGCCAGTAAAGCCGTTGAAAGCAAGCGGCGCGAGCTGGTCCTCGAGCTGTCCCATCTGAGGAATTTAAAATTTCAAACTCATTCGTGGCACGTGGAGTTAACGAACGTGTGTGGACCATTGCAGAATGGCAAAATGAATCGGAGAAGACGATGTGGATGAATATTCTGAGATAAAATACCCAGATATCTTCAGTGTTCCCCAGTTTGACGAATTCTTTGAGGGGGAACTTTGTCCTGTGGATCAATGCGGTTTCATTCGAAAGGACGTGCGGTCCGAAACTCACCTAAACGGTAAGAAAGTGATGTAAAAACCCAAAGGCATTGGTTTTCTTAGTAGGTAGGTCTAAAGGGGCTGGTTGTTCTGCGTTATGAGTAGATAAAACTTATCAAAACGTTTGTTTTAAACATATACGCTTTTAGATGCGGTTAGAGCCATGGATGGATGAATACATCTTTATTACATATGTTAAATGTATTATTTACACGTCTGAAACTATTTCCTGAGACGTCATATGTAGATCACGTACAAACAAGTCTGACACTTCCAAACCATGTAGGCTAATTATACAATATCGCCGAGGAACCTGCTCCAGTGAATTGACAGGCACTGCCTAGGAGAAATCCCCAAATATAACTAAATTTGTGCGTGACATGTTGTATCTGGACTTAAGAGTTCTCTCATATGGCCAAATTCCCCAATGCTGAATTAAAATAGATATTCTGAATTAGAACCTACAACAATATATTACTTCCTGCATTGCTGAAATAACTAACTCTTTATTTATGTCTAGTAGGCTCTCTAAAACGTCAGTGTTAAGCTAATTCAAGTTAATTCAATGCAGGCATTCATTTGGCTCTGGATATTTGGTGCCTTCACCACATTACAGAAGAAAAAAGTAACAATTGACTATCTAATGCCGCCTACACTGGTTTTGTTCACATTTGTAGCACTTTTCAGATGCACCCTTCATTATTTACTTTCTCCCACATCTCCTAAGAGCATGTTTACCATAGTACTGATCCGTTTTGGCTTCGGGTGAATGAGAGTTTGGCTTCAGGCTTGTGTTTCTCCTCACACATCATCATCTTAGCATGTCTGGTGTGTTTTGTTGATTTATCTAATTGCTAGCCTGGACGGATTGTTTCTCTGCGGAATGAATACGTGCATTTGGTTTCCAACTGCACGTAGACCAGAGGACAACTGGAAGAGAGAGAAAGGGCAAACAAGAGCAAGAAAGTAACAGAAAGTTAAGTGGCCAAGGTCTGTTGGTCTGCAAAACAGACCAAACATTTTGCCACAGCTTTATAGTTTATTTCCTATTTTTTAAGCACGTCAGAAACCTGTGATACCTGTTGTAACACTGTTGAGTCCAAGTATATTTTCCTTTAAGAGTTTAACAAACATATGGCATAGATCAGTCATCAACAGCTGCAAATGAACACAAATTAAAATGTATTAACTGAATATTAGGATGATATACATTTTAAAAAGGTAATTTAATAAAAAAAAGCCAAAATAAAACAGTTAACTGGAAAGAGTATCTTGTTGCAGAACGCTTAAAGAAGTCTTATTATTTTAAACATATATGAATTTAGATCACAACAACAACGCATCAGTATTGTTTTAAAAAGAAGATTCCAAATTACCTTTGCGGTGCAAAATTTAAAGTTTAGAATTTAGTTCAGGTTTAGACTGGTTCACTTTAAGACATGACATGATATGGCCACTAAAAAAAGAACATCATCTACAATAGAATCTAAAATTTGGTCTTATGTGTTTTTGGTACTTGGCACTGTGCCATAGAGTCAATGTTGGTTTTGTGGATTGTTGCCCTGTTGCTGTCCTTATAGATTTTGTCACAGAATACACTTACCAGACCTTTCTCCTACAGTTAATATTTGGCAGTTGCCATTGTCATTGAGACATCTAACACTGAATCACACAAATTCTGCCCACTATGAAGAGCACTGCTCTTTGTAATGGCACCACATGACCTTCAATATTACAAGCCAAACCCAGTTCAGACCCAGGACCTCAGGAAATGCAGTTAAGTAAATTCAGCTCTAACTACTGAGACACAGGAGTTCACAAACTGCTATCTTAAATTGGTGGTGGAGCTGTACTGGACCTATTAACCAGATGGTCAGGGGTTCAGATCCCCACCACTGTCCATCTGTTACTGTCTATTAATCTAATTGCTATCTATCGTAATTGCTTAGATAGCCAATTCATAGCAGCATCAGCTGAACCCTGTACATGCCCGTGCTGTTCTTTTGGTTGCAATTCTTAAAAGTTAATCTTCATTTTCTATAATTATTCAATGCCAAACCTAACAGCACATTTATTTATCCATTCACAATGAATACTGGTCAATATCAAACAACTCTATTTCATTTTAACATGGTTTCTCCTGTTGCTGTGTGAGTTTTCACTTGGCTACTGAGCACATTCTGACGATTCACCAGATCCTAGATTTTTATAATAAACAAATAACATCTAAAATAGGTAAACATAGAGTAAACATCTGAGTTTCTCAGAATATTGAGAATTTTACAATATCATCAGATATATAGTAAAAGAAAACATAGTTTGATCTTTTTCATCTTCCCGTGGTCTTCAGAAGATCCAGATGATACGACATCCTATTGAACTTGTGGTATGTCCGCTCATTTTCCGCTGGTATGTGCCAGTATGTTAGGGTGACAGGACTGAGAAAACTTGGGGACATGACAATGGTACAAAAATCTGTATTTTAAAGGAAAGCTTTTCTTATATTTATTTATTATCTTGTCACATACTGTATTAACAGGGTAACAGGCTGAGTAACAACCTGGGGACTTAAATATGCATTTTAAAATCAAATATTATGGATTTATCATGAAAAAAAAACACAAAATTGCAAACCAAACAAGGTTATGAATTTTATGAATCTTACAATGAAAGATATTTATATGTACAGTAGCATTTGGAAGATGTGAAGGCATAGAGGGACAGGTTTAAGCCCAGTGGTTCTGTGTCACTCCTGGATTTAAACTTCCAACCTTTTTAACATAATCGTTTAAGCAGAATAGAAACATATATCTTTCTGGAGGGGGGGCAGATAAATTTGCGGACTTGTAACTCAGGCACTACATTCTGTCTGGACATGCTTGGACTTTGAGCTTGATTATGAGGGTACTTTGAGCACAAGTAGACCAAAATAACGCTGTCAAGCTTTCCCCATAATTCTTGCGAGCCTCTACGCAATCGAGGAGGTTGGAGAGGTTGTGTTTGAAATTTACAGGCAGAATAAATGTGTGTGTGTGTGTGTGTGTGTGTGTGTCATGAAAAAGACAGTGAGAGAGAGCATGACAAATGTGAGTGGAATCAGAGATATGTATCTCCAGGGTGAAGTACCATAAAAGCACTTCGTAACTACTGACAGACTCGGGTAGCTGGACTCCAGCTGTTAATGATGTAATGGTGTTAACGCAGAAATCAAACATCTCCATACACAAAATCAAGTCTGAGCTCCTAAAAAGATGGCAGGCGAAGATAAAAAGCATGAGAAGCCCATGAATGGGAAGCATCTTTATAAAAGGCACAGCTGAGAGTTCGTCTGGATTTTGTCAATAAAGAACAAAAGGGAGAATCCGCCCTGACATGTAGCTACAAATAACATCAGAACAGAGACGTACACGTCTATATCGTAAGTGTGATATTCCTATTATACAGTGGCCCTGATTCATGATGTAAAACTGTTTAATATCAGAAACACGTGTGCTCGAGTGCAACGGCATTCCAGCGCCAGCATGGTTCGGTTAACTTCTGCAACTGATTTCCGCTTTTGTTTGTTAATTTCATTCTTCTGTTTCTCTATGTTTCTGTTGGCTTTTTTTTCTCCACTGAGCGAGCGGGGCGCTGATCCACTATGATGTGGAACGTCACACCGAGGATTTGTTTGTGCATAATCAGGACTTTTCTTTGTAAACGACATTAAGCTTCGTTTATGGAGCTTAAAAGGTGAAAAAGTATCTGAATTTGAAATGCTTCGCGATGTTTAATAAACGTTAAACATTTGATGGGGTAACAACAAACATTTACATGAACTTAATAATCCGATAACTGCAGAAAATCAGATTTTGTCACAAATCTGGGTTTACCCGACCAGGCAGGAATTGGATTTCTGTTTTGCAACTGACCAATAAGCTCACAAAAGTATGTGACCTCAACTTTATAACTTTAATAATATTAAATAATAAAATGCTTCATTTTCTTGGTTATGTAATGCGTTTCAGTGTTTGGTCACCGTTTAGAGGGTCAACATTTAGATCCCACGAGTAAATCCCCCACCTGTTCTATGTCAGTAAGTCCAAAAGAAGAGAACATCTACAAATAAACAGACCTGGCAACCATGTTAAAATCCTGCTCTCTTTCTCAGATTACGTAATCTGATTTGTAGATTACACTGTATACATGAACACTTGAATAATCAGATAACTGCAGAAATACGATCATTATTAAGTGCACGTAAATACAATGTTTGATTTTTAGATTTTAAAAAACAGATTAATAATTCAAATTTATCTGATTCAGAACTCAGAACTATGAATTTAAGACAGAGGAGAAACATCCAGGCTTCTCAGATCAGACAACTCAATTCATATTTCTGAGTTTCTGATTATTGAGCTTTAACATGTTCTCTTTGAAATAATCTGCGTCCTCTTGAATCATTAATGACGTTGGACTGAATATGCAAATCATAAACACAAAATTGAGATAATATTTAAAAATAAATCTGAAGAGCATCCCACAAGAACTGCTGGATATTCTGATCCTGTCCATGCCCCATCGCTGTCAGTGTGTTTTGGCACTCTTTGGTGCACATACACCCTGCTGAACAGTCAATATGGGGGCAAATTCACCCTTATGAATAAATCACTTTCTATCTCATTTGCGTAATCAAACAACTTTCTTTGGCTTTTCATTTATCTTTCCTGATCATTTTGTTTAATGAACGTATTTTTTCAATTACTTCATATTCATTATGACATATTTTTATGAGCAAATTCCACATTCCTTCATTGTCTTAATGCCACAGGTGCCTTAAAGGTTCCTAAAGTAATTATAATTCTAACAAATATTGTAATATCAATAACACTGTATAAAATCATTCTAATTTAACTGTTCATGGAAAATAACTTTCGATACAATTGTAAAATTAAAGATTTATTGATTTAATTCTGTTAAATTAAGACATAAAGGGCTGATATCTATATTTGATAATCGGGAGGTTCATAATCTTAATGATCAATTATTTATTTTAATAATCAATGAATCAAAACAGTCGCTTGTTACAAGAGAATACAAGAAACAGCAAACTGGGTTGTGGTGGCCTAGTGGTTAAGGTCCTATACTATGGACTAGAAGGTCCAGGGTTCAAATGCCACTTCTGCCAAACTACCACAGTTGGGACCCTGAGGAAGGTCTTTAAACCACAATTGCTTGGATTGTAACACTGTATAAAATAAGTAAGTTTTTCTGGATAAGAGCGTCTGTTAAATGACATAAATGTAAACTAGAAATTGTCTCGCCCAGTGGGAATGTTATTACTATCCACAGTTTTATCCAGAGTGATAATGCACGAATATTTTTGCTGAGGAAAGGTGCAAATATGTAATCCAAAAAATCTCCCTTAGAGATGAATCCAAGCTGAGTAAGGCTAAATAATCCAGAAATGAATACAGTTCAAATTTCATACAGTAAAAATTAGAAGAAGATAGTTAAACTTCAGATTCCAGTAAAGTAAAAAAAAACAACTAAATTTGGCATGAAATTCAACTATGGTAAACAGTGATACATAAACCTGCCATTATTTTCCTCGGACAGGAGGGACCTTAAAAGAAACACAGCATATCTGAAATAGAAGAAATGCTTGGGGTTGATGGGGTTACATCTTTTGCTCTGGATACTGATACGGTTTAGAATGAACGATTCAGGTTTAAGTGCAAGCTTGATTTTTTTCAGCATATAAAATGAATGCTAATTCACAACTCCTACCTCGACAAAATGGGGGATGTTCTCCCTTCGCCGAACTCCCGACTTCGTTTCATTACTGCGATGATTGAGCCGTGTTGAAAATGGCATACTGAGCATATTACTCATACTAATCCCCACCCATAAGCTGTATGTAGTACACAGATGCATATTTACACTGTGACACAGATTCCAGCGATCACTATCTGAATCTCTAGCTGAATTTCTCAGTACCCTGCTAAAGGTAACTGTCAGGTCAAATAGCAACCTGTGGCAGAGTGGTGCTCTAATCCTAAAGCGTATACGATATCTATCGCTATCTTCTTAGATGATTATGTTTTTTTAAACATACCTGTTATTGTATCTGTTTTAGGACCCAAGGATGCGGGAATGAAGGAATCCCACAATGTATAATAAGAATGGGGAAATAACTAAAGAAGCAGAGCAAAAGGCTCTCCAAAGTACAAAAACTAAGAAATGGGAAAATTCACGCAGCTGTGTTGCAATAGGATGTGAGGGAAACCCTGAATCTATCCCTAATGCGTTAGATACCTTGGGGGCTTCCCCCGTACACATCCGTCGGCTCTATACGCCCCGGGATGTCACTGTCTATATTTTTTAAATAAATTGAATTGCAACGCGAGCGAGGGACCGTACGTTCGTTGACGACCTGGCCCCAAACACTGCTGGGGCTCATATTTGTGTAGTAGAGACCCCAGAGGTTTGATATCACGTCATCAATTAAATACCGGTTATAATCCGCCTCACTGATTGCTCTGTAATGGCAATCGGCAGATCGCTCCGGAGCATGAGGTAGGAACCCTAACAATACCGATATATCAGGCGATTTTATTTCTGACTAAGAATGACAAATGACAACGTACAGAAATATTTTTATTGCAAAATAGATCTCTAGTATCCCTACTCCCTCAAGGCGTGGCCACGACTGATGAGGGTGTGGGAAGGTTTTGACCTTATTATTATTAATTATTATTAAAATCTCGCTCCCACACCTAATTAACCTGTTTATTAGCATTAAGCATTAATAAATTATGGCCACCCAGTGATTTTTTTATGAAGGGACCTCACCAGCAGGGCTTCCAAAATATTGCTGATGGACATCTAGAACAGGTGATGATATTTACATTTTGCGGGTAAGTACAAGGTGTTTTGTGGATTTTGTCAGTACAGTTAACTCGCACTTGTCTGAGTCTACATTTACTCTTGCCCATCCTTGTCTTTTGCGCTCTGCCTGTCATCCTAATATTATTGTATTTTCCAAGCAGGATTTTTTTACTGCATTACTCCATTTCTTTCAGCATCGCCTCTGTTTCTTGTTTGCTACAATTCTTGGAACGTTTGGTTTGCTGTTTTTCCTCTAAGAGAATTAAACTAAATGACAAAAATAACAATAACTACAAATTCACAATTGTTGGATTAGCTGTAAAATGCAACGTAGCCTACATACAAAAACAAGCAATATTTACTTAAAATAATATTTGAGGACTTCCTTCCCCTCCTTTTTCAGACAATTGTATTTAAGAACGTTTTTCTAAACTTCTTAGTGTTTGTCTTTAAGAACCTTTGCAGGTTTTTCCTGGGCTACTATGTAGAAGTTTGCGAGTTTAAATCCCAGGCTGCCACTGTTGGGCCCTTGAGCAAAGTGTTTGTTTGGATAAGCATTTGGTGTGCATTGTTTCACTTTAAACTTGAAACTTTTTAAGGTGAATAAAGTTCGTAAATAAAGTTCAAATAAAGAATCAGCTCCAAACCCCGAGGTCACACCTGAGGCGACGGGACACAGCTAAGCGGCCAAAATGGTATTCCTTTTTAATTGGAAGACAGAGTGACCATTGCCATGTGAAATGGTGAAACCTCGAAGATGAAAAATAACAATATTTATGCAAATACTGTGCCTTTCTTAAATTTTCACCTACATTTTACAGCGTTACGACTTGGTACTTAAATGCACTGAACTGGGATGTTTTGCCTGACACATTTAGTACTTAGGCCACCCTCATCCTCACTCTATAATCCTCTTTTCCACTGATCTCCATGATCTTTAGCATCTCTTACCCTTTTCACCCTGTTCTCCTTCTGAAAAAAAGTGGTTTCTTGGCAATCCCTTTAGAAAACATGACCCTTCCTTGATAAAAATTCTTCAGACTGTACTCGGACCAACTTGGCATCCTGATGAATCTGCCAGTATACACAGGAGCCGTGTGCAGTATAAATTCCAAAGCTGTCACTGCCGTGCCCTTGAGCGAGGCCCTAAACCTTTAACTGCTCGGCTCATCTGGGCACCTCTCTGGAAGTTTAGAGAAATCACCAAAGGTTTTGAAAGGACTGTGGAATCTGCGGTGGTTCAAGACGAGCTGACAGGTAGTAATAAGTAATTCGGAGGTGTGAAATTTAAACACGACTCTTAGCACAAGCTGACACGTCTGATTTATAAGCAGCTCAAGTTCAGGAATCCGAGAGCAGGCGTGTGCTCAGGTGTGTTTAACACAGGTGCATGAGACCCAAGGGGGTAAAATACAGTGGCCATTTGCTGGAATGATGCACTTGATTGAGTACACACACCTACTCCAGCATTGACATACTGTGTTCACACACACACACACATGCGTGCACACACACATACCCACACATTTCCCGTAATGCAGCACATTAGTTTTCAGCCCTGCGCACACAGATCATCGCACATAAACAAACCTTCTTTTGTCTGCTATCTACAGCACAAGCTTTTTAACACAAAGGTGAAATCGACACTCCTTATCTTACATCCACCACAGTAAACCCACTCACCCTGATTCTAACACAAAACACACAAAAACACACACACAGAGCCCCCATTATCCCCCACGAGGTCCACCAAGGTCCTCAAAGTGAGATAAAACAAGCGCCCAGTATTTAATGGTAGGAATCTGCAGCCGTAAGTGTTTATAACGCTAGAGAATAATCTGAGCCGGATCATTCCTTCCTGTTTGATCAAGCGAGCGTGACATTTTCAAACGTAAACATGACTCTATTAATCCCCTTCCGGACAAACGCACAGAACTCATGCAGCATTCCTGAAAACATTAGAGATCAGCGTAGAAGCAAGGCGACGCTTCTCAGATTAGTTTCCTGATCTTTGAACTCTGATCATCTTAGTGCAGAAAAGCCCTCGGCTATTTCTTTCATTACTTCATGCTAATTGTTTTTGAAAATGTTTTTTACGTGAATGATGTTGCCAAAATCTGTTCTAAACCTTGAGGTCATTGACCATTGGCAGGCAGAAGGGGTGGAGCCTGTAATGTAAAAAATAGCAATATTTATGTACATACAGTGCCTTACATTTTGTAGTGTTACGACTTCAATGTTAAACATGCTGAACATGTTATGATATGAAGTGAGGACCCAAAGATGCAGTATAAGGGGATGAATTTATTTATGAATTTATTTATTTATAATAAAGGATAACACAAAAGGCTCCCCAGAGTACAGAAATAAAATGTTAAAGCCCAGCCGGGTCGTGGCTACGGCTGGCGAACGAGCGATTCTAGCGCAGAGGCCGCAAGCCGATATTGGAGGAGAAAACCCCTAAACCCTTTGGATCCCCAAAAAGGCGCTCATAAGGGGGTATTGTGGCCTCGGAGGGCGGGGGGTGGGACTGGCTGGTTCCGTCAGGAACGGAAGCCCTAGGGGGCCTACTTTGGCTTGGGCGAGGCGTTCATTGAGGGCTTTGATAGCTGATAGATGTCACCCAATGGTTGCTCCCTGGAGGCGAACCGCCTCCGAAACATCTATCGCTCAAGGAAAGAACACTAACACTCACCACTGTAGCCTGTATTTTTAATGCTGCATACAATTTTCCTGTGTTTCCTGGTTGTATTCGAATAAAGAGGCATCATCATTATATATGGTCATTATATGTAATCTAATGGTGGCCTGAGACTTTTGCACAGCACTATAAAAGGGAACCTTGGAATTTGAGCGCTTGTTTGCTCGAACAACTCATTGTTGTGACATTGAGCAGCTTTTTTAAAATTCTCATGCCCTGAAAACGACTTTTGAACATGGGCACCCTCAACACTTAATGGTGTGATCTTTCAATCACGATGCATGTAATCCAGTCCAGTCACTGCTGATAATGCACCAATACAATATTATCATTATGATTATTATGCTTGTATTATTACAGTAGACTGTTCACAAAAATGAGGAGATATTTTAAAATGAATATGAAGAGGATCCCACAAGCTGCTGGACAATCTGATCCTGTCCATGCCCCATCGCCCCAGGCTTTGACTTGGACTCTACTTCTTAGTAGCTAGTTTGTTTAGGGTTGCTGGATTGTCTTGGGTGCGTTTTCTTTGAAGTTTCTCTTCTGTTTCTCTCTATCCATCTTACCTTCACCTCACAAAAGATAAAAAGCTCATCTCTCGCCACTCGTGACGGCAGGATGGATTTCCCTTCATGGACCTAGAAAAGCTGCCAACCACCACGCTTTAGAGTAGGGATGTTCTCACGTTTCTGATTTGCTCCAAAACGTAACCGTTCTTCAACCGAGTCATCATGCCTTTGCTCTGTCCATGTGGACGTTTTGCATGCTTTTTTAATTCATTAGAAACAGAGCAGCTCACAATGGGTTTTTTTTCCTAAATCTCAAATAACTTGCACTCTGTTGATTGGCTTCTAAAAACAGCTGAACACCCTGCGTTGTTTCATTTGATCCATGTTAGGGTTCTGGATGTGGTTCTGATCAGGGTCAGGGTTTTGGTACTGCTAATGATATGTTGAGGTGTGGTTTTGATTGAAATGGGCTTATGGCTAGAGTCTGATTTACAGTTAAATAATAGTGGTTAAAGTTTGAGTTTAGGATTAGGCTAATTGTCATGCTTGAGGTTAATATTATGTTGTGTTTAGACTCATTGGCCCCTGTGGTAATGTGCTTTCTGTAGGCCGTTGTGGGCACAAAGACAATATGAAATTCTTTTCTCATATTATTTTTTCGTTCAGTTGTAATATCTCATTATTAAAATACAGACAGAAATTTGTATACAGTATAGAAACCTTAAAAAAAAACAAGTGTGACACTGCAGCTATAGCACAATCTGGCTGGTATGTTTTGACTTATAGGTTATCATTTATTAGAAGTTCTATTAGAATGGCATATAGAAGGTATTAATTAGAAAATAAATAACTTTTAAAAATAAAAATCTGGTATCTTTAATTCATTTTTGGTATATATTCATAGAGGAAAATATTGTGATATAAATTTTGTTTTCACCCTTATGATATGTTAAGCTTTTATTAAAGTATGCTAAACAAAAATACATCGTAATATTTGAAAATAAGTTAAATAAATTCTGGGAAAATAAGACAATGCCCTAAAAAAGATTAGGATTAAGGTTTAAACCCTTTAAAAACTTAATCAGAGAACTGATAACTAAAATGGAATTTGAGGGACATTTTGACAGATTTTGGGGACTTGCTGAAGATTGGGGTTGATGGGTGCCTAAGGGTTCAACCGGTCGCAATTAATACATTTCCTCCAAACGGCTATGGCTGGGGGTCCGAACAAGTCTGAGATGGAAAGGCTGTGATTCCTGTTTGTTTATCAGAGCGAATCTGGTCATTTTTCCTGGCTTTTCTGTTTGCTCATGTATACTCAGAGCTGTCGCATGAGCAGCAGTTGCAAATAGAAATTTACGTGTCTAAGAGGAAGCACATGTTAGTCTTTGCCCTCTCAGATTGGTATCAGGGATGTGATAGAAGAGGCCGAGTTAGGCTAGAATTAGCTTTTTATAAAGAGAGAGAGAGAAACAGAGAACTGTGCAAAAGTCTTTTTAACCATTAGATTAGATACAACATGGTGTATTATACATTGTATAGCTTTATTAGAAAACAAGAAGAAAATGCAGGTATTCAGGATTAAAAACCGGAATAGTAGCTTCTACAGGCTACAGTGGTAAGTATTTAGTGTCAGCTCCCCTTATTCTTATACTTGAACAGAGGCCTAAGACTTTTGGAAAGCACCGTACGCACCAGAAGACATGCTTCATAAGGTCAGCATTTGTAACTCGTACACAGCCAGCTAGTCTATGACGCTGAGAACAATCATGTGACTTTATTTATGTCTATGCCAACTTCCCTTAGGCAGTGGAAGTTGTGTTTGTCATGTGAATTACTTTTAAGTTCTCTGAATGGAAGTTCTCGATTAGGAAACTCTTGTAATTGTCCATGTCTGGGTGCAGTCATTCAGTGGAGGTCACAATAACGGCGTACAAAGGACGGGGTCGGGACATGCCGCTGAGTCGTTCAGTGCAGAACAATAGATCTTGCCTTGCCCTGTTTAGATCGCGACTGGAATTGGTTAACCTTAACCATATGAGGGTGCTGCTAACCGGCTCGCGGGGGGCAGCTTGAAGGTCTTGGGCGGTGATTTATGTGTGGGTCGACAGCAGAAAAACAGCTCAGACAGTAAACAGGAAATTAGAAGCTAAAATCATTAAACATTCCTTCGTGTCATGGCAGGCACTTGATTGCAAACACAGCCCGTCATTTTGTTCCTCTCGCTGTTTGCCTGAATGCACAGCTGTGTGTTTATCTGTGTGTACGACAGAGGGAATGCGCTCAGGGCCGGGTGGGGCAACAGAAGCAAGTTTGTCCTACAGGGCAACCCGCCCAAAGCCTATTCAAACTATTTCTCCGTTTCTTCTAGCAATCCTCTCTCTCACACATTTTCATCACTCGCATTCTGAGCATTCCTCCTCTTTCTCTTAAACATCATCTCTCTCTCTCTCTTTCGGGCTTTCAGCCGTAATAAGAGAAGCTAAGATGATTGACACCTGACCTTTAGATATTTAAGATCATTTTCTCAATCGTTTGCCTTCAGACCACACGGGGTGTGAGACTTTAAAGACGTGGCATGGATTGCCCCCTGGTGGTCAGGTCAATCGGAGCGTTTATAAAAAGAAAGCGAAAGCCACACGATATTAAACCTCTACCAGCCAGCTCCCACGCTTTTACCCGGGACACACGGAGGCCTGCTGTTTATGACCGGCTCCGAGGTTAAGCATGCGGAACGCATTCCGTCTGGAGTCGACCTTTTATAGCTGTACAGCTCCAATAATGTCTTCTGTTTTATTTACCCTTTGCCTAATCACACAGGGGGTTTACAGTTCAAATGCTCTTGTGATGGCTTCGGGAAATTTGTTAATTCTTTTAATAGGAGTTGGTCTACTTAAAAAAAATGACATCTAGTCTGTGAGTAAAACATACATTTGTTTGGAGGAAATCTAGAAAATGTTGTTCATTTTCTACTCCAGTGCACACGTTTAGGCTCCTAGCATTAAGGCTATGTTAGATGATTCGCTATTTTCAAACATTCATATCCATTGGACTGTCCAACATGGCTTCCCACCCTGGGCCAAATGCAGTACTGTTTAAAAGTGTTAGGCCACCATTAAATTAGATAGACTGAGGAACTAGAATGTATCATAGGTTCAGTAAATACAAACACATTAGTTCTAGGGACTCATTTATGATGAACTACTCGCCTTTGGACACTCCGCTGTCCAGTCTCTGCTTCCTCAGACTTGGCCGGGTGGCACGGTGGCACAAACAGTTTGCCAGGTCACCTCACCGCTCCAGAGATCCCTGGTTTGATCCTGACCTTGGTCTCCACCTGTGTGGAGTTTGCAAGTTATCCACACATCTCCAAATGAATCCCACATTCCAAACATATGCATTTGGTAAATTGGCTGCTCTAAATGGGCAAGTGTGTATGTGTCTGACTACTATCGATGTAACCTTGCTCCTGTTGCTCCTTCCTCTTTCCTCCATGTTAAATAAATAAAACAAACAGACACAATCAATTATTTATTTGTGCGCTTTCGGTTCATGCTGGAAGGGAAAGTAGCGACTCGAATCCAGGTCACAGTGGCGGTGGGCTGGAATCGGCTACTTCTGAAAAGCCACTCCACAAATTGTGTTATATTTTGTTTGCAAAGTTGAAACTCTGCCTCTGCGGAGAATTCGATTCGATTTTATGGAAACGAAAATAAGTTAATTAAGTTGAAAGAAATGTTGTTTTTGTTTTGTGACTGGACAGATTATTCTTCACTGTTTTTTTCACCCCTGGTTTAAAGACTGATGCGAAGTTAATGTTTATAGATTACTGAAAGTCACACTGTGTCCTAAATCTGGAACCAACTTAGGATGCGGTTTGAGGAGACAGAGTGTCGACATGGATGTATGGAGATGATTTTGAGAGGACAAATGAGGGTTAAAGGGTGGCTCCACCTACATCCACCGTCCAAAATGAAATTGACATTAAAGGTACAAGGCCTAGCCTTAAGTCTAAAGCCAGAGAGCTAGACTGATCTTACAAGACAATTAATTATACACTTAAATCAAACTGAAACAAACAAGCTTGTTATGATTTGTGGTAGGACCCAAGGATGTGGGAGTGATGGAATCCCACAACGTATAATAATAATGGGGATATAATATAGAAAAACTGAAAGGGGAAGAAGAGCGGAGCAAAAGGCTCCTAAACACAAAAAAACAAAAGGATGAAATGGTGTATACGAATAGATGGTGAGAGGCACCGGCACACGAATGGCATCCCATTCAGGAAGGGCAGCCGGCTGGAGCGAGGCTCGTTGAGTGGAGGACGGGAGACCCTCAAAGTGCCCCTAAAACACTAAATACCTCGGGGGTCCCCCCCATATGCGTCCCTTGGCACGAAAAACCCCAAATGAAGACGACATGGCAGTGAACAGCACTAAAACCCACACCTAAATAGCAACCAGGTCGTAAATGGGTCACTGGATATAAACCGCCTCACCGATAGCTCTGTAATGGCCACCGGCGAGGACACCCGAACGCTTTGGGGCAAAAGGTAGGAACCCTAAGCTGTTTGGGTTTCAGCCTGATCTGTATTAAAATTAGCCGTCTCCTTTTATTTTCACTCATCACTCAAGAACAGTGGGAAATCATATAACGAGGGTTATCTGTACATACAGTAGATGGACAAAAGTTTATGGACACCCCTTTAATTAACAAGCTTTGCTATTTCAGTAACACTCACTTGCAACAGGCTTTTTCATTTCACTGTTCATTTCACTGTCGACAAACAGTGGCAGAATGGGTCATACTGATACCCCAGTGACTTTCAATATCACACATATATAGGTTTCCGCTTCTAAAAAGTCAACTTTCTGCCCTACAAAGTCTATATAGAAATGGTTTGCCATGTTTGATTGAGAACCTGGCTGTGTTGTATCAAATCTTGGCTTCACCTCAATCAGGCTCCTTGAAAATGCACTGGAATGGTAAAAGAGAGCAATGACCTGACAGTCATGTTCCAAAATCTAGTGTTCTTTTACAAGAAAAAAAACAGGAGGATACAATTTTTTCGATTCCGATTAATTGGAATCGTTTGTTGAATCGGACCAGCCGGTTATTAGGACGATCATCTACAAAACGATCTTGTCCCGATGTGGTCCGGAATTGACTGTGTTACATTTGCTGTATTTGTTTCTACTCTTGTTGTGTGTTGAGCTTCTGCTGTTTTCACTTGGGTCCTGTTTTATTGCCTCCAGCGTGTGCCAGTGCTTTAACTCATCTTCTGTGTAAACTTTATAGTTATTGTTACGAACACAGTGAGATGGACGCGTGTCTGCATTTCTTCATGCGGTTGCTACATGGGGTGTGGACTTCAAACCTTCCCGTGGTCTCATTGTTTCTCGTTTTCTCTTTCCTAGTTGATACGTCTTGGGAGTGATGCACTGGCTTCCCTTGGTTGCCATGGTGATTGCCTCGGCCCTCTTCTTTCTCCGGTATCCCAGTGTGCCCAGGCTTGCCGACACATTGATGGAGCCTGGCAACATCAGCACCAGGTCACGGTTGAATCCCAGGTCCAACCGCTCGCACTCGGAATACAACGGCACGCACAGCAGCGGCGACAATGTGTCTTCATTTACAAGCAAGGACCTTTTTTCGGAAGGGGGTCATGACGAGGAGGACAGGATACGTGTCAGGTCGCAGAGCCCGAAACTTCAAACAAGCTTCCATTTCCAGGAGAGCCAAACAGCGACGGATCAGAGACTGCCAGAGAATCCAGAAGAATCCGGGACACAAGGCAGCGGGCTGAAGGGTGCAAACATGGCATCGAGCACCTTTTCAGTAGAAAGTTTCATGTTAGAGCAGCAGCTGAAGGAGGCTCCGATCAAAGCACCTAGAGGAAATCAGGGTGAAGTGGACCAACAAGGAAGGAGCAAGGGCATGATGCCAGCAGTACCCGCAGAGGGCAAGGACATGGGCCTGGAGAGTCTCCTGGAGGTGAACGATGAACTCATGTTGATTGCCTCCCATCCCAGAGTTCTGTTCTCCACCTCTCCTACTCCCCCCAAACAGCCTCCGCTGCCTATAATGCTGGAGTCAGGATTTATACCCGAGGACTTTGAAGGGAACAGCGGCGACATGGAGACCACCTCAGTTAACACCGAAAGGCCGAAGCACCCCAGAGACGGAGAATCCTACAGGAACCTCCTGCTGGGTATATCGGACTCCTCTACATCGTCAAAGCACCGCAGAAGGCGCCAGCTCAGACCCTCAGGCCTCGAGCGCTCGGTTTGCGAGTCGGTAAGCAACTGGGTGATGGACCGACGCACAGCTATCGACACGCATATGCGAAATGTGACCGTGTTCGACAAATTCCCCACCAAAAAGGGACCGGTTACGCAATTTTTTTACGAGACGCGGTGCCGCGGGCCGGACCACCGCGGAGCACGTACGGGGGAGCACGGCATGGCCGGAGGCGGCTGCCTCGGCGTGGACAAGCGCTACTGGGTGAGCGAGTGTCAAACCAAGCAGACGTTTGTGAGGGCATTCACCTCGGACACTCTCAAGGGACCGGGCTGGAGGTGGATTCGCATCGACTCGGCCTGCGTGTGCGTGCTGTACTTAAAAGCACACAAGAACCACCTTATACTCACAGGGCGGGGCAATCGATGAGTGACGGAAAAGGAAAACGGAAACTCACAAGAGCGTGTGTACAGTAGGGTTAAGTATGAGGTCACCACCAAGAAGGCAAAATCAGGTGTTAAGTCAGTCAGGGTTTACACTGGACTTAAGATCGTGTTCATGTAAGGAGCTTTTTCCTGTTAAAGTAATCCTTTGTCATCGCAAATCTTCGCCCGAGTTTCAGTCTTCAATTAAACCTGCAAATAACTTACGCGTTACAGGGATCAGATAAAGAATACTCTGAGTGCAAAAGAATAATCAAGTCTTATTGGAAAATTCCTACCTCATTCCATCATCGCATCACCCCCATACAGTGGTACCTCGTGCCACAACGTTAATTCGGCCCAGAAGGCAAGAGTGCCTTAATTGATTTAGTCTGTTCCAAATCCATAAAAATCCGCATTCTGTAAGGTATTATATGCAGTAATGCAGTTGTGTTTTAACATTTAACACTATATATACACAGACAAAAAATAAAAAAATACTATAATTAGATGAATTGTTTATTATAAATACATTTAGCACTATCATGGTTCTCACTGTTTTTCTTTTTGGTTG
>JAYJMA010000022.1:259609-269863 GCA_036873895.1 Parotocinclus cabessadecuia
ATTCCCACTTGATATTAACAGCACCCCCTTGTGGTAAATAATATATATGCTGCTTTTAAAAAACGTTATATGTACAGTACAATAACAAACAGACGAGTTCATCGTGCCGTTGGTGGTGATGTTTCAGGGTTTTCCAACCGTCATACACACTAAAAGCGTTAATAGCACCCCCTTGCGTTGGCTTAATATTGACAATGATAAGGCTTTTTTTTTACTACGATCTGTACTAAACCTATTTTTTTTATAATAACGCTAATTAATTAATCCTGCCCTCTTGTGGTGATCTTTTAGGTTTGTTTAAATAATAATAATTACGAAACAGTACCCCTGGTGGTGAATCTTACATTGATAAATACGGGGGCTTCATTTTTACTGCGGAGCAAACTAAATACTAGCCCCCTTTGTGGTAAATCTTGTGTTAATGTTTAATATAGACTAGTAGTTACAGCACCCCCGTGTGGTGATCCTTTAGTTTGCGTAATCTTTGTATTTTTATGCCTGCTCAATTATCCAGCTTAATATAAGGTTGTTTTTACTAGGTGTTATTAGCTCCCCACTTCAGTTGGCTTAGAACTTAAAGGTGACTTTATCTCCATTTACTCTGTCTGTAATTTAGATATTACTAAAGATTTGGCTTTACCTGTGAAAGCTGTCCACCATTTTGAGCTGGCCACGTAGCTCTTTCTTGGTCAGATGGTCCAACATTCGGGCGTCCACCAAAGACTCCATAAAATAGCTCATGTACTGTGGAAGGCCCAGGCTGGGCAGCCAGTCGTTCCCGACCCACTCGTGGTTCATATCGCCGTAAGCCAGGATCTAACGTACAGGCATTCCATTAGACTGAACTCGTCATAATATTATTATTATTCAAAGCTGATCCGTTGGGTGCTGGACGTACCTGATCCCAGCTGAACTCCTTCAGCTCCTGCACAGGCGAGGATTAAAGCGAGACACGGGGACAGGGAAGGACGGAAAGCAGAGGAGCAGCGGGAAAGACGCCGATGAGAGGGAAAAAGAAGAAGGAGATGGTGGAGGGAGAAAAGGAAGAAAGGGACAAAGGGAGGAACAGTTTGTTAGTGACCGGGTCATTAGGTGGAAGCAGTGTACGCTACGACAGATATCTGAGGGAAAAGCAGAAGATGCTTAACACTAAAGCCTAGTGAGGACACACAGAGCGAGAGACAGAGAGAGACAGAGAAACAGAGAGACAGATATCAACGCATATCCAACACAAACCCTGTCGTCGTCTCCTCAGTCAGGGTGGTCTGATTGCACCGATGAGACTCGCATTAAAGCCAGTAAAATCTCCATTTCACCACCATTTTCATCCTCTAATGAAATCCAACTGACTGACTGATTAAATCCGTCCAGAAGAACAACAAACAAGTCAGCCGCGGCCACCAAGAGAATCAATAAAACCCAGCCTAATTAAATTCCAGTTTTTATTGCTGTCTAGCAGCCATTATAGGTGCACGTGAGGGACACCCACAGCGACGCAGAAACGAACGGCAGAACATTTCGATCAAACTAAAATTGATAGTGCAGGTCTGGCACCTATCCGCCACCAACACTCAGATCAAGCAGCAGATACTTTCAGTCCCGGGGCCTCCATGGATTAATTGGATGGGATTTTAAAGGCCAGGTCAACACCTTGTCCCTCTGTCCAGTTCCTAAACGAGTTCTGAAACACACCACGGCCATTATGGGGGGCACTAGGTCCACAACAATGCTTAGGAAGGTGGTACGTGTCAAAGAAGCATCCAGATGAATGCCAGGACCTAAAAGCTTCATACTGTCAGTGCTCTTCATTACACCGGTCAGTGGGTTTAACGTTAGAGCTGATAAAACCCAAATTTGCTTTGGCATTGGTAAAATCATAAATAAATACATCAATAAAATCCAGTTCCTTCATGACAGAGCTTCAACAGCAGCACACTCTGCTCCCTCCTCATAATTATATTTATGTCCTACTTTTTGTTTATATATTTTTTTTATGACATTCATTTTCATGATTATTTAAATGTTGCAGACACTTTTAGGCGGAAATGTTTGAACTCTACTTTGAGTTTTAAAGGTGTTTAATTGGTGATACTGGATTACCTGTTCTGGAAATGAGTCTTCAACTGGACTCACTCCCTTTTGGTTGCGTGCAGCCAGTGAAAGAGATATTAGGGGTATCTTGGACGCATTTATGTATCGTTTGCAAAGTGTTCTTAATACCGTTGATATTTACATTACAGTAGCGTGAAAAGGCTGTGTGACTATGGTAATGTCTGTTCAATGTCCATTTTGGACCTGTTTCACAGAACATAATTTCTGATAACAAATAATAATAAATAAGTATAAGTTCAATCAGTATAAAAGTTACTAACTGGTTTGGTGGCCGCAGTGAGGGACTCCATCTCGGCGTGAGTCATCCACACGTTACTGGTCGACTGAAAGCACAGAAACAAAGGCAGCAGATGAAGCTGAGAGCGTATGAAGCGGTCCGAACGCCCCGTATTAGAATGGAGTGGGTTGGTTCATACAGAACGGGTGCTGGCGGGGGCAGACGGGCTGGTGAGGGACACCATCTCTTGGATGGCAAGTCGCAGTTTGAGACGGTGCAGAGGATTGCTGATTCCAATCTCACGCTGGATCTCGGTGTCCGACAGGTTGGCCATGATGGCACCGCTCTTGACGTTGGCACGACACGCTGCTACGTACCACGCTGGCATCCCCACCCACAACTGAGGGAGAGACAAAGACAGACCTCATTCTCTTTGGCCTCATGTTTCACTCCCCATGTTCCACTTCTTCACGCTCATGTGCCTCATGTAACAGTCCAGCATTTTAAGGTCCTTCATGTTCCAGTCCCTAATGTTCAATCAGTCATAGTCTGGTCCCTCACGTTCTAGTCCTTGACCCTATAATCCAGTTTTCAGTGGTCCTTTATGTTCCAATCCCCCATGTTTTAGTCCCTTATGCTCTAGTCCCATGTCTTGCCCCACTTTTTAGTAGTCCTTAATATTCTAGTCCACAATGTTATAGTCCCTCATATTCTAGTCCTTAATGTTAGTCCTTAATGTTCTAGACGCTCATATGCTAGCCCTTAATGTTCTAGTCCCTCATATTCTAGTCCTTAATGTTAGTCCTTGGTGTTATAGTCTCTCATATTCTAGTCCTTAATGTTAGTAATTAATATTCTAGTCCCTCATATTCTAGTCCCTAATGTTAGTCATTAATGTATTAGTCTCTCATTTTCTAGTCCTTAATGTTAGTCCTTAATGTTAGTCCTTAATGTTGTAGTCCCTCATATTCTAGTCTGGAATGTTAGTCATTAATGTTTTAGTCTCTCATATTCCAGTCCTTAATGTTCTAGTCCTTAATGTTCTAGTCCCCATATTCTAGTTTTTCAGACTGTTCACACTTCACTATTTGTCCTGTCCCTCATATCTGTCATTCACATTCAGAAATCCCAGAAAAAAAAACAGAGAAACTAAGCAATAACATTCATATGAAAAAACTATAAAAGTAGAATGCAAACCTCCAGCCAGGAGACAACTGTGGGACCGTCCCATGAGGCAAAGGGCAGACCCTGACGACACGCTTCCTCCAACAGCTCATGCCTGAATAAATGAAGGGGACAGAAGGAAAGATCTTTAGGATTTCTTCAGTATGTGGTGTGTGTGGGTAGAGTTCAGTGTGTGATCTCAGGTAAGGGAGTTAAAACAGAGAATGAGAGGAGTAAAGAACAATACTTCTTCTTGCTGCGTCTGTCCTTATCCACAGGTCCTGCCATCTTGGTGAGTCCGAGAGGGTCAACAGTGCCCAGATCATCAGAGGGTGTGGAGGCTGCAAAAACAACTCTGATTATCGTCTCACCAACATTGTGTTCACTCAGATAACTTTAATACTACTGAACATGACATATCATATCCTCTCTGTCTCACTGCCCATCCATCAGGATTTCATCTCTTTAGAACTGCCTCTTATTGCCCTGGTTCAAGCCCCTTTCATTCATGTTTCTACCCTTGTTATCCATACCCTAACCCACCTGTGTCTGTGTCCATCTGCATTTTATGTCCAAACACATTACGTGACCCTGACCTGTCCATCATGTATGCTGTGTTTTAGCCATTTTTGTCCCTGTCCCTCATGTCTCTGTTATTTGTCCTCCTTTGCATCATGTCCTTGTTCATTGTAGTCCTGTCCCTAATTTCTCTGTTCTTTATCCTCCTGGCCCCATGTCGCCCTTCTTTCTACTTCTGTCCCCTGTGTCGTTGCCCTTTGACCTCTTTCTTCCTGTCCCTCATGTCCTTGCTCGTTCTCTTCCTTTCTCCTGTCTCTCAAGTCCTTACTCTTTGTCCTCCTGTCCCTCAAGTCCTTACTCTTTGTCCTCCTGTCCCTCCTTTCCTAGCTATTTGTCCTCCTGTCCCTCAAGTTCTTTCTCTTTCACATTCTGTCTCTACTTTCATATCTCTTTATCCTCCTATCTTGCCTTTCCTTGCTATTCATACTCATGTCCCTCATGTCCTTGCTCTTTCTCTTCCTGTGCGGCATGTCCTTGTCCTTTGTTCATGTGTCTTTTATGCTTATGCCCTTAGTATTCCTTGTCTCTGGCTTCTCAGCTCACCCAGTGAAGCAGACTCGCGTCCTGGCTGGCCCATGCGTCCCTTCTCCTTCTTGCCGAAGAGACGGCCGATGGAAGACTTGATGCTTTTCTTTTTGCTGGCCTTGTGCAGGGAATCCTGACTGCTGTTTGAGCTGCTGCCATCTGCTGACAGGCTGCAGAAATAAAAAATGTGTTCATGATCACAGGTGATTTCCATCCACATGCACTGAGATGATACTTTTTCCGTGAAATAGGAAATAAATCACTAAAATGTTTACTTTTAAAACATTATCTATTCTCACTAACCTGCGAAATTCACGGCTGTCATCCAGCATGGCTCCGGGGTGGGTGTGGCTCATTCGGTCCAATCGCAGTGCACGAGGGGTGGGGGGAGGTGTGGAGTCCAGCAAGGCCAGGGACCGATCATCCTCCTTGTTGTTCTGGTGACCAAAAAGTTCCAACCATTTGCATAAAAATAGTTTCCAAATTGTTTCCGCAAGTAAAGTTTTGGCCCTCTCCCCTCCTCACATACCTGTCTGTCGGTCTCACGTGCTGGAGAGTGGGGCAGCCGGGGGGTGGAGTGACCCGAGCTCGGAGGAGAGGGGGATGCCAGTGTGGAGGAGGTGAGCGATGAGGGGATGAAGGTCCTGCCACTGGCATCTCTGCCCAGAGAGGATGGAGGAATGGGAGGTCCATCCAGAGCCACGCTGCTCACACGGCTTTCTATCTCCTCCGCCCTCAGCTCGGTGTTCTCCTTCTCCTCCTGGATCAGCCTAAAAAACATTCAACATTCAAATCTGTCATCAAATGTGCTTACATGTAGGTGGGTCATCTGAGGAAAAGGAAACTCAGGCTACAATCATATAATAATCAGATTCACAAAAGCTTTCTCAAGAAAAAAAAACTTGGAACAAAAGCTAGAGCTAAACATTACAAATTTTAATTTACCATCATTTCCGTGACAAAATGGAGAAAAACATCAAACCAAATGTCCAAAATTTTTTTATTTTTTTATTGAATTAATTTTCATCAAGAATACAAAGTTTTCAAGTTATTTAAATCATTCTTAAGGAAGGTGTTTAGTGTACACTTTAGGTGTACACTTTCGTGAATATGATCTCGCATTCTCGTACTCGTTTCGTTTTTTTTGTTTCAATCTTACAGGTAATTAGAATTATTTTTTTCGTACTTGATCTCCTTATTGATGGCCTCCAGCTGCTCCTGAAGCATGATGGCCAGCGTCTGGACGTCTGTCTGTCCGCTGGGAGATAGCAGCTCCGAACCAAACAGCGTCTCACGATCTTCGTCCTCGTCGGAGCAGCCACCTTCCACTCCGCCCTCGAACCCGGGTCCGAGCAGAGCGCCGCTCTCCCACTCTCCATACTGCACAAGGGAGGAGGGATTACTTTGGTCTTTGGTGATGTACCATAATCAATGACAGCGTTTGTTACGTCTTACCACCAATCAATGAATAATCTAAAGTTTACTGAGGGTCATTTTGTGCTGCTACCTCGTCTGTTTTAAGCCTGTCATGGCTAGCTGACTAAAAGTTTGTCCTAATCTTCATATTCTGCACAATGGTTAGTTTTTGCTGGTGAAATAAGCGCACCATGTACCACTCTTAGAGGGCAAATGTGCTGAAAGTCATTCGCCCTGATCCCATTCCGGTTCCTTCTTTCAAGTTAAGGTCTTGGTTCCACCTTTATAAACAGTGAACTATGTGGTCGTACTGGCTGCTAGATTTATGGTGCATTATGGGTAAACAGCACCTTTAAGAAAGCACTATAGTGATCTAAACTGAATCTAATTTAAAGCCTGAAACGGAACGGCTCTAACAGTCCGAACTCTCACCTTGCTTGCGTCTTCTCTGGCTCCACCCCAGCGTCCACGGTGGGCCCGTCTGACCACGCCCCCTGATCCGGTGCTTCCGTAGTGATCTAGATGAGTGGTGGAGCCAGCGGGCAGGGATCCGCCTCCCTGAGAGTACCTGAGCTCCAGAGCGCTACCAGGAAGAGAGCTATGGACCAGCAGAGAGGAATTTTTAAATCCAATAAAGATGATTTGATTTTATTGGTTTATACAACGTACACCACAGACCCTGTAGGAACTGGCAAAAGCCAGACAGAACTAGGACTTTTACTCAGATTTAATACAAAATTCACACATGTATCCAACTGGAATTCCATAATACATAATACAATCTTATCATACAAAGTATGATGAGCTTACCGAGAGTAGGAGGAGCCAGACCTGCCTCTGAGCTGGTCCAGTTCCAGCTGCAGTCGCTCCAGTTCAGCAATCAGCTGATCCTGGAGAGGAAACAGATTAACAAAGGGAATTACATGTTTCATAGCTAAGAAAGAACAGGAAAAGAAAAGGAGCAGAAGAGAAAGGAAAGAGAAATAAAAAAAAAACCTTATTAGCCAGCAGGTCGTCTTGGATCTTCTTCATGTTGGCAAGTTCTTCAGACAGAGCATTCTGTGGAACGGGAAATAAAACTCAATCATTATACAACAAAATACCATTAATAGAATCAGTCTGTCAGGGTTTAACTAACACTTAATTACAAATGTTTAATTATACTACCAAAAACAATAACACAATCTGTTCCTGAGAGGGCTGATACATAAACATTACATATATAAACACCAGGAAATCAAAGGAAACAAGTACAATTAAAGAAAAGGAGAAATAAGTAATTAAAGATAGAAAATACAAAAGTAATAGCAGAAAAAAAGAAAACAAAAAGACCCAAAATTATATTAAAGAAAGGGAAACGACAGTAAAGAAAAGAAAACTGAATTTAATCCAGACAGAAAAGAGAAGGAAAAACAAATGGAAATCAAATTAAGGAAAAAAGTGGCAAAAGAACAAAGCTTAAGTAAAGAAAAGCAAGAAGAAAGAATATTCAATCAAGAGGCAGTAAAAAAGAAAATTAGAAAAATAGAAGAAAACTGAAAAGAAATTTAAAGGACGTAATGAGAGAGAAGGAAAATACAAATACAAATGACTAAAAGGTTTAAAAAAAAGGCAAAGATAGGAAAGATACATTTAAGAAAACGTAAAAAAAAAGAAATAAGGAACATAAAGAAATTAGATCAAACAGGTTGAGAGTAAAGGAAAAGGACAGAAAAAAAGAAAGAGGGGAAGAGTCAGATTAATAAGAGGAATTGAAATAAGAGATATAAGAGGAAAGATAAGGATTAGGACGCTGGACTTTTGTTGGGTTTTTTTGTAATTAAACAAAGGATGATGATGATGATGATGGACCACACCTTCTCCTCCAGAGCAGCCATGCGCTCCTTCAGGTGGAGCTGCAGACGTTCATTCGATTCGGATAGCAGTTTATCCACAGTGTCTGAGAGACGCTTGTTGTGTTCGTCGTTCATTCTCTCTCTCTGTCTCGCCTTAGAGAAGAAAAAGAGAGGAGAAAGAGATTAAAAAGTAATTCGCTTAAGATCCACCAGATATGAAAAATGAATGTTGTCTGAACATCATTTTATAAAACTTATAAATGTATCAGTGTTATATGAGATCCAGCAGTGTACCGATAGTGACTAAATAATAATAAATAATAATAAAGATGCTTCAGAGTTTCACATACACTGATTTTCTCTGCACTATTTAAGATGGGTAAAACTTTATCTCACTGTAAAGCTTTGAGCAGCACATTGTTTCCCCTCGGACCATCCGTACCATGCTTTCTCTCACTCTCTCATGAGAAACCTTTATGTGACATATTTCCTGCTATTCACAAGGCTGTGAAACATTGAACGCTTTTAACTCTGGTGGCTGCATTGCAAAGACGCAGTTCTTGTTTCTCCCTTTGCTGTGGGTCAGCTTCTCACAAATACAAACTAACGCTTAAACAATGACTAATCCAGAATTGTCCCACCGTCACCGCCAACACCCCCCAATCTGTGGAACTCCCTTCCATAATCACAATCGCAATGCTTAATATTTAACTCAAAACCTTTCTCTTTAATTTGTATTCCATTTGTATATGAATTTAATACTCTTCTTCTGTTAAGTCGTACTTAAGTTTTTCCCTCTCTGCGAAAGGCACTATAGAAATAGAACTTTATTATTATTATAAACCCTTAATAACAACCTTTTTGGAACATAGACATATACTGATCATTTAAATTTGTGATTTTTTGTCAGCAATAGATATGTAAATGAACTTTATCTGAACATTATGTACCGCAAACCTGCAGTGTCTAATAAAAACAAAACAGCATTTGGCTGAACTATTCTTGTAATTAAGACGATTATTTAGCACTTAATTTGTTTGTGTTTGGAAAAGCCTGATGATGCATTTTGCCTCCAGGTCTTTGCACCCCGCATTTCTCCACTTTCCTCCCTTTTTTAATAATAGCTCACACCCAGGATGATCATTACCACAAACACTCGTGCTCATGGTTACTGCTGAGAGTCATATCCTCCAGCAAGAGACAAAAAAACGAGAGAGAGAGAGAGAGAGAGAGAGAGAGAGAGAGAGAGAGAGAGAGAGAGAGAGAGGTCAAAGCCTGAGAAAAGAATTTAGAAAATGATCAAACCAAAAACATAGAGATCCAAACAATACAGACATACGACTTCTTTACTGTGAAACACTCAAACAATACAAACGTACACTCAGAACCAAAAAAGCACAACACGCACAGCAACAACTTACACTCATCGAGAAATCAATTAACACACACCAGTTCTGGGACAATTGGAACAAACAGAAGAAAAGAAAGAAGGAAGAATTATCAATTCAAGACAGAGAAATCTGGACTAACCATTTCCAGTCACTGTATAAAAGTGTAGAAATTAAAACAAATCCAAAGCAAAATCAAATCAGCGGAAAACTAATAGAACAAGAAAGAACCATTAAAGACCATCAGAATCCCCTAGACTTTCCAATTACTGATCAGGAACTACAAAATAAAATTAACCGACTGCAACCAAACAAATCCCCAGGACTCGACGGGATCCTGAACCAAATGATTAAACATACCAGTAACAATTTCCAACTGGCCATTTTAACAGCGATCTATTAAAGCGGAGATAAATTCGACCCTAATAATTACCGAGGCATTTGTGTGAACAGTAACCTGGGGAAGTTATTCTGTAATATAATTAACTCGCGTTTATTAAACTTCCTTATCGAGCACAATGTTTTGAGTAAAATTCAGATGGGGTTCCTACCAAATTACTGCACAACAGATCATATTTACACCCTACACACCCCTCATAGACAAATAGGTAACCCAAAATAATTTTAGAGTTTTATAGACTTTAAAAAAGCATTTGACTCGATCTGGCATGGTTTATTTTATAAAATGTTGGAAAGTAGGGAGAAAATCATACGATCTTATCAAATCTATGTACACAGGAAACACATCAGAAACACAATAAGAATTGGCAATAAAAGAACAGACTTGATCTCTCAGGATCGGGGAGTGAGACAGGACTGCTGTTTAAATCCCACATTATTTAATATTTATATTAACAAACTGCCCACTATTTTAGAGGGTTCCCCAGCACCCAGATTCACTCTACACCACTCTGAGGTTAAACTCATGCTGTATGCATATGACATGGTCCTGCAGTCCCACACTGCTCACGGTCTACAGCAGAACCTGGACCTGCTGCAGCAGTACTGTCAAGCCTGA
>JAYJMA010000022.1:283956-299574 GCA_036873895.1 Parotocinclus cabessadecuia
GCAATCCTGATCATTTTTGACTGAATCATTAATTAACTCATAACTAGCAATTCTAACCAAGATTCGTGTAGAGGTGTAATAAGAGTTGGTGAGTGTGTGTGTGTGTGTGTGTGTGTTTGTGTGTGTGTGTGTGTGTGTGTGTGTGTGTGTGTGTGTGTTTGTCAGTGTAATGTGTGTGCAAGAGGATAAATAGGGAAAGTAAGCATGATGTGTGCTGGAGCATCCAAGAGAGCAGAGCAGCAGACCAATAACACAAAGACACCAGTGGCTGTTTTGCACCAATCAGAGCATAGGCGAGGAGGGTCCGTGCTCGGATGCAGGCCAATCAGGTGAAGGGATGAGGGGGAAGCAGGGTGGAGTAGGGGAGGAGGCTCCCTAAAGGGGTGACGTAATGGGTTTTTGAGAGGATGATGTCATCCCTGGTGCACAAGGAGAAGATTTAAAGCCACAGAGGTTCGCCTCCTGTTCCTCCATCCTGATCTGCACCTTTGTCACTGGCCTGATGGCTCATGGAAGCCAGAAAGCAATATACAGTATATAAAGTATCACTGTTTCCTTTATTTCTATGATTGCAGCTTACTGAGAAACATTACTGGGACAAGGATGCGGCCTGCGCTTGTCGATTTTCCTTCTTATTCACGTGTTAGGCAGCAGATCTGCTGATATCATGCCGGGCTGGGAAATTACAGTCATCCCTGCCTCCCTGTTTCTCCAGCATGTGTGTATGCAACTAGATTTCAGACATATGCACACATGATACTGCAGGCATATTCCCTAATAATAAAAAAAACACACGAATACACACAACTAGTGCAGGTATATACACAAATACTGCAGATATTGGTAATGCATATCAATTATCTGACACACTGCAGACATATGCACAGGCATTTCAGTTATATATAGAACTGCTGCAGGTATAAGCACATCCAGTATAGAACAAGAATAAACACCAGTATTGCAGGTATATAAACTGTATATTATCTGCATATGGAGGAACATAAATATGCATAGACATTGCAGGTATATACACTGATGTCGCAGCCAATGCAGATATAAATACTGGCAATTCAGGTTTATTTTCACCTTTCTGCAGCTATATGCATAGGTACTATAATTAGATATTACAGTTATAAACACAGACATTGCAGACATATGCAGGTACATCTTGGGGGCAAAAAATATTATATATGTATATACAGTGCAGGTATATATACCATTAGCAGGTATACACACAGATAGTGCAGTACATATGTAGCAGGAATACACACCTTACTCAGGTATATGCACAGGTATTGCTAAAATATACATTGAATTTGGAGATATGAACACATTTGGAGGTGAATAAAAATGTATATTGCAGATATATATATGCTGATATGCACTACAATTGAATTGTATGCAATACTATAACACAATTACACAATTATAACAAAATTATATATAGACACATACAGATATATACACATTTTGCAGATATAAATACATATTGCATATATGTGATATATATATGTGATATTGAAATATACACAGATTTTGCAGGTATATGTACATACACAGCAGGAATATACACCATTGTTAAACATATATACAGTTTCTGAAGGTACAAGCTCATGCATTGTTGGTAAATACACATATTGTAGGCATATACAAATAGATATCGCAGACATATATGCTGATAATGCAGGTATATGCACTAGAATTGTGGATATAAACACATTTCAGGTGTATACTCGAATATTACAGGTATATGGACACACACATACATATATATATATATGTGTGTGTGTGTGTGTGTGTGTGTGTGTGTTCTATGGGAGCCTGCGAATGAGCCTAAGAGCTTTAATCACTGAACCACCCCCACTATTGACGTTAACATTCATTAATTTGGCGGGTGATTTATGCAAAGGAGCTTCACAAACGAAACAGTGCTAAAGGTCCAAGCACATGAGGGTTAAGGGTCTTGTTTAAGAGCCCAACAGTAGGCCTTATATTTTTTTTAGTAGTTCAGGAGCTTAGTCACTGAGCCAATTTTAGAGAAATGGGAACAACAGATGTTAACTTAACAATCAGAACACAGTCCAAGCAATTAAGGGTTGAGAACGTTGCCCAGGCGTCCAATGGTTGCACCTTCCCGTTTATGCACTACTGCCCACCAGTCACATATGAACATAAGCGGGCGACAGCCCACCACTGCTTTATTGACCGAGAAGATATAAAAGACTAAATAAAAATAAAAATAAAAAAATACATAATTAAAAAATAACACAACAACAAAAAAATCGCTACATCCTCAACAGAGCTGACCAGATTAAAAAATGGTTCATAAAAGCTGAAGTGTGAAAAAAGTCAACATATTTTGGAACTTTAGTGAGTTAGAAAGCCAGATTTTTCAGGAATCAAAAGCAAAAAGTACTCAAGTACTTTTAGAGCAATCAAGTAGAGTACAGATATCAAAACATAATTAAGTACAGTAATAAACTACATCTTTGGATGGTGGCAGCTCCGGGGACCTGGGTTCGAGTCCCAACCCAGCTGCTGCTTGTGTACAATTTGGAAGTTCTCTTGTATCTCTATTATCAACTAATCGAGTTTCCTCTCAAATCCCTAAGACCTGAGTTAATTGATGTGTGAGTGAGTGCCCCTATGAATGTCCTGTGCAGAGCTCTTGCACCCTGTCTAGGATTAGGTCCCGACTTAAATCCTGTGTTGCCAGGTAAGCCCTCGTTCCTGTGAGCCTAAACTGGAAAAAGTGGGTATGGAAGATGAGTGAGCGTCATCAATTAATTAGCAAGGCCTGAATTTCACGTTAGAAATCAGGTGACCAATCTCCGTATGGTTGCGCCCCCTTCAGGACAATGCTGATATATTTTATACATGACATACGTTATAGCACATTTTCCCTCTAGATCAGCTCACGAAGAGCCTGATAGTGAAAGCAGCTGTGTCACAAGGCAACTACAGAGAATCGATGCTGGAGCATAAATTCCAAAATTACAAGCATGTCAAGTTATCCACCAAAGACTTTTAAGAGCGCAGTAAAGCGATGAACTGCTTACTTCCTCCTTCCTCACTGGGAGGCATGGAAGTGCAGTTAGCAAACGTTAAAAGCTAAAGTCATTTTTAAGGGACTATATGCTCATAGGGGGAAAATGTAAATGTCCAACAATCCAACTCCGGTGGGAAAAAGATGACTTGATAGCAGTCCAAATAGCAGAATGAAAGTGTGGTGGCTTAGCAGGATTTGGTACCAGAAGCTCCATATTTTAAATCTGACTCTGCTAAACTTCCACCATGGGGTAAGGAACTTAAACCAGAACTGGTTGGAATGTAAATGCAAATGTAAATTAAGCGTCACGGTTACGTTTTTGGTACACACAAGATCTCTGATGCATCCCAGCACTCATTTCTCATAACGTCCCAGGAAAAATGTACAGTGAAATTTGACAGTAGAACCACGAACTGGCCAAATTACCATCAAAAATCCAACTTTATGGTCAAACTGCGCAAGTTTACATTTAAACTGCCAAGCAATTTACAGTTTTACTATGAAATGTCACAGTACATTTTATCCTGGAGTGCCCGAGGGTGAGGTCTGTTTTGTGTACTTTTGTGTGTTGTGTTTAGTTGATGGATTGTGTACGCCCTCTGCCTGTGTACTGCTGCTACTGCCCCGTGCCCCACTTAACACTCTTGAAACTGAATAATTAGGTTTGACGTTACGTGACCGGCTTAATGTAGTTAACTTATGAATATTGTTATTAACTCTTTAACGTTATTTAAGCGTCAGAGCCTCGAAAGCTAACTTTAGCTCCTGAGAAGGAGTGATTGCTCGGGATTTAAAGGAATAATCCCGCATTTAAAAACCTAATTTCTATCTAAACTACGTTGTGTGACGCATAGAGTGAGCGCAACACGTGTTCTTGCACTGAGAGAAGGAACAGTAAATATGTTTCCTCTATTACATCCGATCTAATTGGGGGGGAAAAATACTGGATTTATTTACTACAGTCACACAATAAAAATCATTTAGACCATTTACAATGATTATTTTGATTTGTTTAAACCCAAAGTTAAATATATGGTACTAATAAGATAAATATTACGAAATCCTTATTATGGGCCTATTATATAACCGTATACTGTGAAATGGCTGTATAATGTAAAACTCCTAAATTATATTGTGTTTATTTGTTTATTAACGTTTTATCTTGATAAAAACGCTTGTGCTTTTATTTTTTTTAATTGATTGTCTTTTATTATTATGACTGTTGTGTTTAAGGCTCAGTTAGATGTTTAGTATGTAATGTGCAATATAAAATATATTGATTACAGCAGTTTCAGTCTTTTCTTTTATTGTATACGTAGTTGCATTTCCAGGCTTTTTAATGTTTTTTTTTCAAGAATGCTTTCTGGAAAGCTGTAGATGTTGAGGCTATAATTGATCCTATTTGTGGATAGGACTAGGAATTTAAAGTGAAGGCTCAAGGAGATCTTAAGATGAATTTTGGGAAACCACACTGCTTACAAAAATGATAATGGTGCTTCCTAAAAAGAAGCGTTTGATTTTGTTTCATTAAACAAGATCATCAGGAAAGCAAATAAAGTCAGTTTGATAACGCAAATGAGATGCAAACTCAGTTATGGCGATTGAGTAGTAAGTGATTATATTCATGGTATTGTGACCTAGTAGTTAAGGTACTGACTAGGAGGTCCAGGGTTCAAATCCCATCTCTGCCACAGTTGGGTCCCTAAGCAAGGCTCTTAACCCACAATTTCTTGGATTGTAAGACTGTATTAATTGCATGTCGCTCTTAATGAGGGTGTCTTATCATCATGACATAAATGTAAATGGGTTGAGAGTGTTCCCACATTAGTAGGGTGTGTGGTCACCCAGGAGTGTCAAAACACACGGACAGTGATGCGATTATGGACCGCAGTTCTTGTGAGCTCCTTTTCGTATTTATTTTGAAATATACCCTCATTTTTGTGAGCATTATAAAATTAACTTCTTTACCTAAACTTTCTCTGACGTCTGCCTTATTAAATGAATCATATTAGACATCTAAACATTGGTTGCACCTTCGCTCAGCTTATTAACAGCCTCCATTTTGACCAATGTTTTCAGTTCCTGTCAGTTTGTCCAACTCTTCCACTAACTTGGTGCACAGTTCAGTCTGAGGTTCCTATTTTGGAGTTTTGTGATACCTATTTCCGAGTTCATACCATGTCCCGGTGTTGCATCATGCTTGTAAATCTGCTCACACAGATTTGTCCCTGTGCTCCTCCAGTTGTAAAATTGTTGATGTTGTTTACTTGTACATTGGGTTCAAGGGTTTTATGAGGATGTTGGTGGACCCATATACTTGTGCTATTAGAAAAGAAACCTGACTGATGATACCATGGTGTCTCGGTTATCCACAGTCCAGGTACAGATTAGTGAGTTGTTCCTAGTGTTAAACACACACCTCTCAAAAAACGCAAAGTCAAAATAGCAATGGTCACCATATGTTGTATTTTGGAGACTGATATCCCAATAGCACCAAACCAGCATTTACTGGACATTCCACCATTACAATGCCACTCTTACCGGAGGGGCAATTAAGAAAAATTTAAATTTTCCAATTTTAACAGCCAGTTATATATCATGAACTTCTTGTTTCTTTGATTTTTATTTAGAATTAAGAGGACGATGTTTATTAATTAACATTAAACCAACATTTTAAAAAGTGGATAAGTAAGGGGGTTAACGGGATTCTCAGACCAGCACAGCCCAAATCTTATTCTGGGTAAGGACACTAACTGAGGGGTACACGGCTTTACTAAAGAGCTTTTTTTCTTTTTATGGTGAACTAACAAAGCCAGCCCCATACCAGAAACTGTGCTGTTTTTTCCTTTTTATATGTATGTGTGTGAAACAGCAGAGGAAGTGAGAGACGACAGAAGCCGTCTTAGACAGTGGGATACCCAGGAGACATGGCACCTAAATCCTCGCTCGCCCTCATTTCGCACCCGGCACGAATGCGTGCCACAACAAAGGCATGATGAGTCACAAACCGCTAGCCTATTTCGCCCTGTGGATGAGTCAAAACCCAGCCTCCGTTCTTCATCCTCATCATGATTACCAAACAACATGGATGCCTTTTAATTCCACTCGTCCCATAGAGTGGGGGATGAATCATTTCTTTGTTTCTTTGTATCTCTGTCACACTCACAGGGTGTTAGGTTAAAATTTGACCTTATACACTCAACCTACCATGCTACTGTATTTCTCAAACATGATTTGTATTTTTCATCAATAAATGAATGATGATAATGCACTGCTCATCTTTTTTATTTTGAGGTATTTAGTATTTCTTTGAGCAGTATCCAGAGAAAACAACACATTGCATAAATATGGAGCCTTTTTAATACCGGAGGTCACTTTACAGAGTTGTGGGAAGAGCACACATCTCTTAAGAGATGTCACAGCAGGGGGCAGAGGAGGTACAAGCTCAGATAAATAGCTGGCAAGAGATTAATGGGTTAGTAGGACTTTAAACCGAATATGGAGCTGGTAGTTCTAATATTGTGACATCATGAAAACTCAAACCTGTTATACATGTATCTTGCTGTAGTTGTGAAGCTGACATTAGAACTGTTTACCAGTTTGATTGACAGGTGGGAAATGGGCGAGGCAGAGTATAAAGGGTAGGGAAACAATTCCAAACTGGAATGTGGTTGTCAGATGGGGAACGTGAACACACACACACACACACACACACACACACACACACAATCATCATCATCCTGAGCACAAGTGCGTTGCCTTGCTGAGAAAAAAGAACTGGCAGGAAATGGAGTCAAGTTTTTTAGTGAAATACAATTTGTAAAGAAACAAAGTGACATTTCAAAATGCCTTTGGAGTCAAAGTCAGGTTTCTACAGCATGGTCTCATGGCACCTTTTTATTTTCAAACCTGGGATGACAGTGGAAAGGAAAAACTCCCTAATAAGGGAGAAACCATTGGATTATCAAGACTCAAAAAGTAACTGAACGGCCTTGGGAGACTTAGATAATACCGTATGTAAGTAAACTTAAATTACCTAACCAAGACCTTTATAGTAATAGTTTATATAAACAGAAACTAAATAAAATATTAACAAAGAGAACATATAAAAAAGTTAAACAAAATACAATATACTGCTCACAAACATTAGGGAATATTTCGAAATAAAACAGTATTATATAGACAAATAAATGAGAGATGATGTGATGTTATAAAGAGCATAATAGAATGGATTATAAAACGACAGCAGTGAGTTATATAAATAAAGTATGCAATACGGGATGTGCTAAAGTTTGTACACCTTTCCAGATGATCCACTTGTGTTTTTGTAAATTAATAAAACGAACTTATTTATTAACTAATTTATTTATGATTTACTGAGTTCATCTTGACAAAACTGATGACAGGTGGTCACTCTCAAACATATTCACTTAACTGGCATAAACATAAATAAACTGCTCCAACATTTCAACAGAGGCTTAACTTTAAAGTGATCAATAATATGTGTAGAATGTAAGAGTGTGTCGGTTTGATGGGTATGCGCTGCAGATGGGCTACAGATGGATGCATGTCATTGACCAAAAGAAACGGAGAGGTAAATATTCCAAATATCTCACTGATTTAGGTTTGGGGTGAAGGGTCATCCACTGAAGGAGCAGAAAAGGACCTTTCAGAAGTGAGTGTAGCATCTGTTAAGATTAAAAACGGAACGATCATTTACAGGAACGAATTGTGACATCCTGTTCTGTCTGGAGCTTTGAACACTCACAGATCAATTAATGAATTCCGTTAATTAATAGAGTGTGTTTACATGCACTTAATAATCTGATTACTCAGGTACTAGAACAGACATTACAAGATCCTAATTGCTCGTCAGGATGAAAGGGCAAAAATTCCCACAGACACAGTCCAAAATCTTTGGTAAAAAGGCTTCCCAGGAGAGTGGAAGCTGTTTTTAGTGCCCCATTACTTTTGTATGTACATGCTTTGTATGCCATGTCAGTGTGATTAGTGAGGTTTTCCTTCAAGTCCTCCGATTTCCTCCGGTGTTCCAAATGCATGCTTTAGTTCCAACTGATATTTCCAAAGTGTCCCAGAATATTTGAAATACAGACAACACGCGTTCCTCTAAAATATTTTTACTGACGTTTTATTATCATCTCAACAAAACAGTAAAACCACATTTAGCACCGATCAGCCATAACTTTAAATCCACCTGCCTAATATTACGTGGGTCCCTGTCGTACCACCTAGGCCTTTAACAGCAGATCCTTTATGTCCTGTAAACTGTGTGGTGAGATCTCCATGGACTGGACCATAGGGCAGGATCAGTGCCTTATACTCTTTTAGAATGCCCCTAAAAGCATGCTCTTACTGAGCAAAGGGGTACACTCAGTATGTAACAATGTTTAAGCAGTTAATATTTGCCTGAGTAACATCCACATGACTCCCAGGACTCAGCATCACACTGTCTGTTATTTACGGTACCTGTCAGTGGGTTTAATGTTCAGGCTGATCGAGCCCAGATAAATTATCAAAAAGAAGAAAACAAGGAATTTAAATAACCGGTTAAAATCAATATTTGAGTAATAATCCTTTGGGACTGACACTCACTCAGCATGACATCGCTATACACCGATTATCATATCAGCAGGGTGTTAAAACACTATGAGCTTGGGGTGTGTCCACGTGTGTTATGGGGTGTGTTGGGGGAGGTTCTGTGGAGGTTCAGCAGGCAGACCATTCAGCACCTCGGCATTCAGATTCACTGGTTCCTTCTCAACTGCAAAACACACGCGCACACACACACACACGTGCACACACACAGTCAGAGAGAGAGAAAGAGAGAGAGAAAGAGAGAGAGAGAGAGAGAGAGAGAGACCAAAAGAAAGGGAGAAAGAGACACGGATGCAGATAAGGAGATGGACACAATCATAAAAACACACACAGAAAGACAGACAGACACAGACACTTTTTACTACAAATTGCATCAACAAAAATTTCCTGAATCTGAAATTTTGAAACCCCTGAGCCATAAACAAAATGTTTTATTTACATTTGAACCTTGCTCGCCCTGCTTAGAGAATTCATACACACCTGTAAGCTGAACAAGGCAGCTTACATCCATCTCAGCCCATTGAGATAATTCCCCTACCAGCCTTCTCTCCCTCAAACACAGGCAAACGTTCCAGTAAGGGTCCCCTGACTCGATATTGAAGTCAAGATGGGATCCACTTAATGTGCGCAAAGTCTTTAGTTGCAACAACAGACCCTGTAATATCCTGTCACCACTAGATGGCGCCTTTAGTGTAAATGGTACAGCGTATAGAGCAGACGGGTGTGTTGAGTCCCATTTGGTCTATCACAGGGGTTGAGAACCTGTGGCTCTTTTGATGGCTGCATCTGGCTCACAAACAAATCTTTAATTTAAAAAAATAACAACATTAAAAATATCAAACATTCTCATGGATTTCAATCCATTTGTTTCCTATTGCTCATGTTCATGGCTGAAGTAGGAAACCAATTACAGCTGTCCTCCAGGACAACACCACATTTTTGTTTATTTGTTTATTGGATAATGCGTACACGGGTCGTAGCGAGGTCAGGAAGTAAACTTCCTAATTGCAGAAACCATTTTAGCAAAGGAGAAGGCTCAAATAAAAAAGATGAGGAGTATCGTACTTTTCAGCAGGAATGGACAGAGGAATTCGCCTTTGTGGAGAGAGCAGGTTCTGCAGTGTGTCTAATATCCAATGATAAAACTGCATCGATGAAACGATCAAATATAAATCGGCACTTCCGCACTTCGACGCACACCATACTACATTTGCATCGAAATATATCGCGGGAGAAAGCAGGAATAAAGCAGGTCAAGAGCTACTGTGCAGCTAGTCAGCAGGGTCCGTGTTTGGACCAAACAAGGTGACTGGAATTCGGCTGGCTTTGCTGGTGCTTCAGCAATTAAGAAATGAAAAATCATTCACAGATGGAGAGTATGCCAAAACATTCATGCTTGGTGCTTCCAATGAACTTCTTGACGATTTTTCGGACAAAGACAAAATATTAAACGAATAAAAGTCATGCCTCTGTGAGCAAGAACTCTTCACGATCGTACCATCATGATGGCACATCAAATTGAGGCAACACAAGTGAAGGACATGGATGCATGTGAGCAGTCTTTATCACATCTAACATTAAGACCAACCTACGATCACATTTAACGGATGGCCGTCTCGACGCCTGCATGAAGCTTAACCTCACCACGTATCAACCAGACTGCAAAGCCATCACAAACCATGCAGCATTAGCGGTTGCACTAATGGTAAGAAGTACTTTATTCATCGTTGGTTAGCAGCAGCATAGCGCTTTAAAAGTGTTGGTCTTGTATAAAATGCACACATTTACTTACTTTAGTTTTAAACATGTAGTATGGCTCTCACTGAATTACATTTTAAACTATGTGGCTCCCTCTGCCAAAAAGGTTCCAGACCCCTGGTCTATCAGGACCTGTGAGCTAATGGTTTTTACAGAGTTCTTACCCAGTCTGCACATGCAAGCAAACGAATCCTGGAAGCAGCAATCAGAATCAAACACGGTTGCCAGGTCTGTTTAAAGTAGTGCTCTTACCATGGTGGTGTTCTTGAGCCTGTTGCTGTTCCTCCTTTTCAACCTGTAGATCTCCGTTAGGGCCAGACGGAGGCTGTGGATGCTCAGCCTGCTCCACCTGCTGAGCTTTTTGCCTCATCTCCATTACCGCCTGACAGCAGGAAAACATCAACAATATTAAAGAAATATATAAAACTACTAAAAATCTTCTCCACGTGGGTAGCAATCCAATTAAAGCACAGAGGTTCATCTAACCTCGTTCACTCAGAAAACGTAACCTAAAATGGAGAACAGTTTACACACGCAGATAAAGGTAGACTTTATAGACGACAGTTGACCTAACGCGGTGATTCTCAAACGTTATCTTTGGGGTTTTTTTTTTTTGGATGGCCTCACCTGTTGGTATTCTCTCTTCTGAGCTTCCAACGCTTTGCCCCTCTCTTTTAAAATTTCCTGCTCCTGTCTGAGTGTCTCCGCCCTCCGGCTAAGCTCCACCTCTTTATCCCGGAGCTCCATCTCAAAGCGCTGAAGCTCTTCCTCGGTATAAATCGGTTTCTCGTCCAGGGTCTTACAGGACAGGATGATGAAAAAGGCATTAGTGCAAAAAAAATGCGAGAGAAGACTTTAGACGAAAGAGCCTTACAACATAAGTTAGAAGATACCGGTGGTTAAAATATGATTTGCTACCCAGACAAAAGTATGTGGACACCCCTCCGACTGGTTCAGCTATTTGTTCAAACCAAATTTTAAGCGTTTCTAAGGCACAATGACCTCACACAGGGTCAGGAACATGGTGTACGGCAGCAAACGTTATCCGAAGCCGTGGATGTTTTCTCTTTATTTGTAGATTTATTTATTTATTTAACTTCATAGCAGCATTAATAGCTACCAGCAATCTGGGGTAAAAATGCAGGAAACAGGAAAACCTATACTGACACAGAGAGGACATGCAGGTTCCACACAACATAATAATGCCAAATGTTTGTTTACTTTCCTCTTGACTGCCATTTATAGTATTGTTAAAGAGTACAAATATCAATTTAATAAAATTTTATATATAGCGTTCTTTCCAGAGTGCGTTTAAATTCAATTTTTTATTTTACTTAACACGTGCAAAATTGTATTCAAGAAGATATTTAGGCAAAATAAACAGATCTGTAACAGATCTCAGAAGATTAGTTTATGCACCCTAGCGCTCCTAAATGTTGGAGCTCAAAGTGCATCTTTGCCAGATCTCCATTTTTTACCCATTATGTACATTTGCCTACAGATTAAACCTTTAAAATCTAGCATTGATTTACGCAACAAACTATAAAACAAATATTACAATCAATGCAGTGACTGTCACGTGTCAGTTTAATAATCGAACCAAGCAAGACATTTTTATAACTTATACGCTTGCCTTCTCGCAAGCAACATTGAAGTTTCGTTGCTTTAGTCTGATTTAAAGGGGTACTTTTGGGACGTGAACATGTGGGCATGACCCCTCAGGCTCACGTCCTTTGCTTTAATGGGACAGTCAGGTGTCCACATATTTTTGTGTGTTCTACTCACTGTGTAAGCGTGTACAAACCCCTGGTCTCGTACCTCCCACTCCTTAGGATTGTTGAACTCCTTCTTCTCTGTGGATTTGAGGAACTCGTCCAAGCTGACCAGCCGATCGTGATTCAGGTCCACCTGTCGATCAGGTCATAAAAAAACAAGACTGCATAAAAAGTAGCAGATGCATGAAACAAAAAGACAGACAGACAGACACACACAGACAGACACACAGACACACAAACAAACGGCGTTTCTCTAAAGCACATCAGCGTGACAAACATTTCTCATGACGTGTTCTCTCATCCTCAGCCTCTCCTCCTCCATCTCCATCATGTCATCTTCTTCGTTTTTGGGGTCGTACACCTTCTCCAGCTGCAGGGATCACGGGCACATAAAAAATGTGACACTTTATACAGCCGTGATTAATGAATGGAAATCTCACATCACATCGATTACACATTCAAACACATAACAATTAGATTCATATGCTTTATGTCTCTAATCCCATTTTGTGCCAGGGTCAAGGTGGGGTCCGGAAAACGCAAGGCATAAGTCTGTCCTGGGTCTGATGGTCCAGTGGTAATGGGTTGGCGTATTAGACTGCTGCCCTTCTCAGTGCATTCTCACATTAGGGGTTGCAAAAGGACTACATTTTTACTAGTCGACTTTCCATAACCAAAGCAAAGAGAAACTCTGGAGGTCCCTGGAGATTTTCTTTTGATTAGTGCCGGTAAAATGTGTTTAACATAAAAGGCTACACATGAACCCCAACCCCTGCTACAGTCAGCATTTTTAAACGTTGCTTTTTAAAGTTTTTACCTCTTTTGTGAAGAGAGCTTCCAGCTCCTGTTCATCCAGCACACCATCTCCATTAGTGTCTAAAGAAGAAGAAGAAGAAGAAGAAGAAAAGAGCTTAGCCTTGCCCAAAATCAAGATCAGCTTCTCCTACACTGCAATGAAATGAAAAGTATTTTTAAAAATCTCTCTCTCCCTTTCATTACTGGTGGACTCTATAGATGCTTTTACTGTGTTGATAAAAAGGCGGAAAAAAAAGTAGATCATCCCATAATGCTGCCACAGTGACCCCTCTCAAACCAAAAACAGACTGCTGATCTTTTCATTGTACATGCTTGGCTGAGTTTAGGGACGGACACACTTACAGCATTTGCCATGTCCTCATGGGCTGTGCTGATATATCGATGCGGCAGTATATTGCAATGTAATACCACATTGGTTTTCAGCTCATAAAATCCATTTATGTAAGGAAGAAAACACACTTTTAATGGGGTGTACAATGGGATCTACAATATTTGCTCCTGCAGAACATAGTTTTGTCTCGATCTGATTCATTCTGAATATGATGTGATGTTTTAAGACGTCTCAGATTATCCACCATAACTGTTTTTCAGCTGTTTTTATATTTCCACCCGGAATATCGTAATGTATCATATAGTCGTATTGTTAAGTTCTAATTAATGATCACCCCAATGTAGACGCTGCACTGCTATTCACTTTCACATTAAACTAAGAATAAACAGAATTTGTGCTGTGCTTATAACAATACAGGTAACATCTTTACCTGTAAGACCATGTGCAAGGCAACAGTGGCAAAGAAAAAGCCTGGGAAGAAGCTGGATGGAGGAAATCAATCGCTGGCCATGTTTATTATTATAAGTATTAATATAATAGATACGAGACGGTCGCTCGGTACACACTGACCATGCAGTTTGAAGAAGGTCTTGGGGTTGAACTCCTGCGGGTCCAAACCGTCCGTCTCCTCCCAAACCTCTCTCAGCTGATCGACACTCCCCTGTGAAAGGACAGGCGAGGTTTCTGTTTGGCGTTCCACGCGACAGTAATGATTCACCGTCCCTTCACATGAAGAAGCATCTCCAGAGCTGTAAATCTCGGGTGCGAGGTGTGGCGTACAGAGCACAACTCACCGGAGCGTTGACTTTGGGATGCTGCCGGTGTTTTTCCTTCATCTCCTCCATCCTCTTTTCCTCTTTCTCCCTCTTCTCCTGGTCCAGACTCTTCAGGTACTCCCTCCTCTCGTGCTCCTTAAGCATCTCGTACCGCTTGAACTCCTCGTGCCGCTCGGCGTCGTAATTCTCCAGGTCTTTGGTGGCCTTATGTTCACAAGCACACATGAAAAGTATAAATAAACACAAATAATAGAAGCAGAAGGGAAAGGGTTAACAGGAACCTATCAGTAGACTTGGGACCAAATTCAGAAAGAAATCTTCTATTAACATTCTTACATTCATAAGAAATAACAATTGATTGTAACCTTTTGCTTAAAAATTGCACCAGCAATTTGGAGACTCAGACTTGACCAACGCTTTACTCTGTACTACAAACTCGAACTGAGAATCTGCTCGGACTCACTCAAACAGTAATGACTGGACTGATGACTAGACTTCAGCCTAGTTAGTAAAAAACGTAAGATGATAGTAGAAAAAGAACAGACAGACGGGTGACAGAATAAGAAATAACGGCAGAACGCACGGTAGCAATGAGCAGCTCCAGGTCTTTGGCCTCAAACGTGTTCTGATTGTGTGGATCCAAATGTTCAAACTGCTTCAGTAGGGAGGCGTGATCCATCTGAACACCTGCAAAAGAAACGACAACAGACACCTGACTCATCGCTCTCAATCACCTGAGTGATCTGAGCCAAACGAAAAACAAATCTAAAGTTCTGATGAGACAAGGAAAGTTTCATTGATTCTTAAAACAGACGTGAATAAACGTAGTGTCATGACAGAATAATGGGATTAGTCAATTAATCAAACACACACACACACACGCGCACCCCTATACACATATACGTACGCACAAACACACGCACGCACCCCTATACACATATACGTACGCACACACACACGCACGCACGCACCCCTATACACATATACGTACGCACACACACACGCACCCCTATACACATATACGCACACACACGTGCGCGGTCTGTCTTACTCTGCATGTTAGTGCTGTCCAGTTTGGCCTTGAGGAGCATCCTGAGCCGAGATACTTCCTGCCTCTTCAACTCGTCCAGGCGAGTTCGGACGTGATGACCCACCAGATCCAGCTCCTTACTGAGACGTCCATTCTGAAAACCACACACCATGTATTAAACATTGTTAGATACATAATAAAATCTAGTTTGACTTTCATATTATTAAACTTTCTGTTTAATATTTAGGTTAGAAACAACGTATGTAGATCAAAAGAATTCGTTTCTATATAAATAACAATCGCTCATTAAAACCAACAAAAATTTGATTCGGCACACGAATACTCGACTAAGACGTGGATGCCAGAGACTCAAGACATGCCACGGGCTTACAAGTTCACTGGGAATCCCAGGCCACCGGGTCGGGGCTCGAGTGGGACTCGTACACCACCGGGTCGGGGCTCGAGTG
>JAYJMA010000022.1:301341-314624 GCA_036873895.1 Parotocinclus cabessadecuia
TCGTACACCACCGGGTCGGGGCTCGAGTGGGACTCGTACACCACCGGGTCGGGGCTCGAGTGGGACTCGTACACCACTGGCCCTGCTCATAAAGTGTATTATAAATTAGCATTATATAGAGAGACGGTGTAGAAGGCTGATGTACTTTAATATCGTCTGTGTTGGCACTCTGCAGCTTCTCTCTGAAGTGAGGATCCGTCTCCAGCACCTCGATCACCTCCCTCAAGTACCGATCATAATACAGGCCTGTATCCTACAAAACACACGTAGATACAGACACAATCATAGAGTGCAAACCGTTTACATACTGTGCCCTGTGCTGAGATTTTAATAATGAACAGAAATTCCTCAAATAACTGTCTGAATAAGATCCAAACCGCGTTTTCCTCGGGTTTCTCCTCCGGTGGATGTGGAAGGTCCTGAGCGTTCGGGTTACGCTCTATCGGCACGGACGACACCCTCAGAGAGAGGAACAAGAGCAGCAGACAGACTCTCTTCATAGTTCTTTCGGAAGCAGAACATGGAAAATGTTTGTTAGATCAGTTAAACAAGTCAGGACACTGTTTCAGACTGAACCAATATTCTAGACTGACCTGCATCAGCTCTGCCTGTTCAGTGTTTCTGAATATCAGGACAGTAACAATCTACAATATAGCCAGTCACCACTGGATGTGACTGAGGGAGGAGAGGCCAGCTATATGATCAAAAGAGAGGAGCAGTTTTCAGGGTAACTGCTTGTGGCCCTGACGCAGAGAAACAGGGTAAGGACCCTGAAATACTGATGTGATCTGACCAAATGTATTTCATATTGATGGATACATTTTGGAAAAAAACTAAATGACCTGCTACAAACTGATAAGGTTGGTGGAGGATTCATAAACGGTTCGTTAACCAACACATATGACCGTGACTTGCTGGAAGTCAGCCAGATTGCTTGATTCGGCCATTCTAATGAGGATTCACTATGAAACTGGTCAACAGAAAACCCGGTCAGTTGATTTTAAGCTGCACCCCTGGACTGCGTGTCTAATTTCCTTACAGAGAATTGCCAAAGAGGTGTCTCTAAAATAGTTTCCACTATGTAGCAGCTCTTATCTCCTCGTTGTGTATGTTCGCATTCTAGTTTGAAAACGCTTTAAAACTGTTAAAAACGTCCCCGAAAAAAATAGACAACATAAGGCAATTGTAACGAAACGTTTCCTAACACTGCACAGGCCAGAGCACCAAACACAAACTTAAAAACATCTTACCCAATGAAGAAGGACAAACCGGTTTCTCCCCCGTTCCTACTGACCCGTAGTTTGTAGAAAAGCCGGGCGTTGATCTTCTGCAGTCCAGCAAAATAAAGAAATAAGGGTTATCAGCTCGCAACCCGCACTGCTCTCCCCACCATTACACCACCATCCACCAGCAGCGGAAAACAATCTACACGGGCTGATGACGTCATCCATGCGAGACGCAGATGCACGGAATTTGTAGTTTTATTTCAAGGAGGTTTAGTTTTGGGGGATTTGACAGATACTGCTAATTCATTTAGAGACGGCTGCATCACGAAATGTCTCTTAACTCCTAATGTGTTTTTTATTCGGAGTTCTATATTTAACAAATTTGTCTGTATTTCTACTGTTTTAAAATGAACTTCTAAATTCCAAACTACCCTCAGCCACAGCTTCTTATCTCATTAAACACGTATCTGGAACAATGTTGATAATACAGTTGCAACCTAAACATATTTTTCTCTATATATATTATGATAATACAATGTTATCTCTTTATCTGATAGATCTGGTGCAATATTGATTTACAAACAACTCCTATAACGTCACAACCTCCCAGCACCGTTTAGGGAGGGAATTCACTTATTAAATCACTTTAAACTGGATTGATTTAACGGACAGTTTGTTTGCTTGCTTGTTTATTTGGATTATTTAACGTTACTCTCAGCATCAGTGGCCATTTCAGCGACACACACACAAATCAGTGCTAAATTAGTGTAATCAGTTAACCTAACACACATGTCTTTGTGCTATGGGAGGAAACCGGAGTACCAGGAGTAAACCCACACAGACACTGGGAGGATCAAGGCCACTCCACCCTGGGATTGAGCCCTTCTTGCTGTGAGATGACAGTGCCACCCACCTAGCCACCCTGCTTCCCCTAATGGACAGAAAGTGCAGTAATAAGCATGTTCGAGGATTACAGCAAGGGGGAATTTCTATTGGGAGTCTTAATCTCAGGACATTAAAAAAAGGTTGGTTTTTACCCAATAAATGCTGAATCCCAAACAAAATAGTTCAACTGAGAATTCTTCATAAGGTATGTTTAGTAAATGCCCGCATAAATAAATATACAATACAATATAAAAATATCATCTCTACTTGTTCATTTTGTGATGAAGTGGATGAAAAATTGCAACACTTCTTTACTGAATGTAAGGAGACCAAATTATTGATCGATGTCTTACACAGATGCCTCTAAGACTTCTCTTACTCCCTTAGTGTAAAAGATTTAATTATGTTTTATTTCCGTTAATTCTTCATCCTGGAGCTCTGAACGTTGAGCTCAGAGACGCTTTCTTTCCACCGTCTGCTGGGCTAGTTCTCGACCCTCAGCTCTCATCGCTTGGTCAGAAAGAATCAAAATAACGATAGACTTTTATGTCTTTTGTGCACAGTAATGATATGATTGTGTTATTCCTCATGCATACTGTTCTACAGCATCAATAAAACAAAGGATTTGTAGTTTTGTTTATGTGTAGTTTACGATCTGCTATTAGCTTAAAAGTTACAGGTAGTCTTAATTAGTATTCATATAAAAATGGTCTCAGATTTCCAAACATTAAACACCAAATATAAAACCAAAATATCCTACCTTGTTATGACAGTAAATTTGGAAGAAAATGACGAATTCTTTCACAGTAGAACTCAAACTTTTGACTCACCGTGTACATTCAAGCTCAATTACATCACGCAGAAGATAATGCGTAAATATTATTTAATTATTCTCAAAATAGATTCTAATTTCATCAGACACTTTGTCATACAGAGTGAAAATGGACAAATAAATAAAAATGAGGGACATCCAAAGAATAAATAATCATAATTAATAAATAAATGTTACACAATACAACATAGGAAGTTATACAGCAGTATAAGTAGGTAGTAACAAAAGAGCAAAACACAAATAATGGCCTAAAAATCACACTTATGGCACGGGTACAAACCCCTGATCAAACAAAGAAATAAATATCAATTATTAAATTAGAATTAAATAGTTTCGCATATAATCAGACATTCAGAAGCTGAGTTTACATCAGTTTTACTGATGAGTGAAGATCTGAACTGTGGGTTTGCACTTTGTGTTTAGGCCCGGTTAAAAGTCTATTTCTCTGAGGTCAGTTGGAGTGCTCGATCTCTCCCCCTCCATTTCTCCATCTTTCTCCAGTTCGTCTCCTCTGTTTCTCAACCGTTCTCTTAGAGCGCCCTCTATCAGCTCACTGTAGCACTGCAGAACAGCCTGGGAGAGAGAAAATAAGATCTTCTGATCAGATCAGGTTCACAAAACATTTCACCAGTCATAATTAAAAGAGGACAGCATTCTAACGAAAGATACTTTATTTAGCTTATTATGTGGAATACGTTTTTACAGCTACTGGGAACATGTTTATCCAGTACAAGACACTCACAAGATCAGTCTGGCACAGGGCAGCCAGTGTTGAGGTCATGAGGCTCATTTCGGTCCTACTCTTGGCCTCCAAGCCCCGAAGGGCAGAGTTCAGAGCAGCGGCGGCCACCAGGGATGCCGGCGTTCCCAGAAAACGAGAGTCGCAGATGCACATGGTGCTCAGGGTGTCCACGTGACGCCTGAGCGTTGACATAAAACCTGTGGTGTCCTCACTGCTCCCCATTAGCTCTTCCAAACAGGACAGGAAGTGAGGGATGAAGTCCTGAGGGGTGACACTGGCCACGTCCCAACGTAACGTACCTAATACAACACGCTCCATTTCCTGGTAGCAAAGAATACAAGGTGTCACCAGTTTATTTGCCATACATTAAACCAAAATTCAATAGCCGGTTATTGATTTGAGACTCACGCGGAGGTTGGACGACAGGAACTCGTAGTCTGCAGAGGCACACAGAGCATCTGAGGTGACGGTTTCACTTTCTGTTAGCTTGGACGCTATGAGGACGCAGGCCGCCGCGAGACAGTACGCAGAGACGGGCAAAGACAGCGTGGACGATAAGTAGCGATCCAAAAGCGAGATGGCGAGAGGAAACACAGCTTCATCGCAGCCACACTCGCAGCAGACCTATAGGGAGGAGCATTTTGAGCATTTTGACAGAAGCCAAGTGGATGTGCGAGAACATGTCAAAGTCCACATGGTCAATAACCCTTCTGGTCAGTACAGGGAGCGTAACACCAGTCAGCACAAAACAGCTTTTTCAATGTCCTCAAGAAGCTCTCAGAGAAGCATCTACAGTTTGGTAAACACATCAATGTTTCATGATCTTGTAATCCAAGGGCAGGTCCAAAATCACAACAGTTAGATTCACAAATATTTCAAATCAAGACAGCTTACCTCCAGTGTCCACTTGGTTAGTTCCTCTCTACGTTTTGGGTCTGTCTGGATGAGGGATACATAGAGCAGTGAAGGGAGATATTTCACCTCGGACTGCAGGAGCCTCTGAATGACCCTAAGACCAGATGCACTGGGGTCGAACCCAGCTCTTATGGATGTTCCGGGTCTCACCGTATCCTCCTCGCACCACAGAGAGACAGACATGACTTCCTTAATTTAATAAGAGGAGGAGAACCAGTTCTGTTCTGTCTCAGTCTCTCTGTGGCTCCTGTTCTGATCTTGCACTCTCCGTCACTCCTGCTCTTTATAAACCCTCGGCGAGCAGCCAAAGGGGCAAGCAAGGGGCAGAAGAGGCGTGTACGAGGCAGAGTGAGAAGTCACAATGCCATTCACACAACAATGGCATCAACAGGTGGAGAGAGGAGAGGAAGACGGGTCGAGAGACAAAGGGGAGGAGAGAGAAGGAGAGAGGGACAAGAGAGGGAGTGGCGCTGAGGGACCAGGCAACAGCTTGTCACTGACACTGAGAGAAGAAAAAAAGGAGAATGGGAGGTCATCTCCAAACTCCGACAATGGGAATGAATAATGACCGGGAAGATATTTGTTAAGAGCAAAACGGTTGCACGTATGCATGTATATTTAATGAGAGACACGTTATATATCATATCAAGTGCACCCTGCTTATGGTCTGTTAACTGTTCCATTTGATCAGAGCAGAGGTTGGTCATAATCATGGTTTATCCTCTGGAAAAAAAGCATTCAAACATGTTTTATTTGCGTCATTTAGCAGACAATCGAATGCTTACTTACAATTTAGGGTTTTTAAGGGACCTAAAAGTGGTACCTTGGCACACTTGGGATCTGAACCCAAAGCCATTGCTGTCCATTCACAGCGACCTGTACAACTGCATTCAAATCTTAAACTATTAACAAAGTTGAATTGATTCATCTATAGTAACCACTTCATCCTGATCAAGAAATCCTGATCAATACAAGCCTTAGTACCAATCGTAAAAGATGCCATCACAGGTCATCACCCAAGGAAGTCATGTGGCATGGAAGAACATACCAAAGTCTACAAGATCAGTAACCTAAGGTCTCCGGGTCAGCACGTGGAGATGTCGTGCCACCCTGCCACCTTAACAATCAGAAGTAAAAGCTTTAGATAACAAAAAACAAAAAAGCCAAACCTAAGTGTGACACAGCGATCCAGTCTAATGCTCTAACCCACCTCATTTTGACCTGTTTTACTTTCTTATTTTGATAAATTCCCATTACGTGTAATCCCATTTGTCATCCTAGTTACAGTACATCATTCATTTTTTCATATAACAAAAGTGATCTGTTTTTATTATTTTATCTTTATCTTTTATTAAGTTTATCTAAAACTTGTGTTTTTGTCAAACTTCAACTGAGGTTCAGTGTTATTCAGGTTTGAATTGTTTTAGAGTTTGATTTTCTATTAAACTGAGATGATTTCCTTCAAGTCTGAATTTTAAATCATCATAATCAATAAATCCATCAAGCTTTACTTTCAAACAATTCAATTAAACTTAAGATGTTTTGCAGTATGGTTTAACTCGTGCAAAAATGCAGCTGTGCAAAAAACGTTGGAAGTGATTTTTTCCTCTAAAAGTTAAGTAAGCATGACTATTGCTATATAAGTGACATTTATATGAGTCTGAAAATAAAAGTAACACTAATAATAATAACAATAATAATCATAATAATAATAATACACTTTATTTATTTTCAAACCAAGTTTTACAAAATACAATTGCAATAAAAAAGTAAAATAATAATAAAAATGCAGCAGATGGAGCGGGATTTCAGTCATGTGACCAAACAGAGGTGGGGGCGGGGCCAAAACTTTTGTCTCCCCATCCTCTCAGTCGTACGCCACTTTTGTTTTTCGCTCATAAACGTCTTACTTGCTCACGTGCCACCTTGTGTCCCCATCCCTGTCCTTTTACGGTGGAATCTCATTGTCAAAGCAACAAGTATCCCATTACCCCTGCCACCCCCCCTCCCCTAGCACCCTCTGCCCCTCCCAACCCCTGGGGACAATCTGTCCTGTTTAAAGAACTGGTGCCCCTCTGAGGGGGCGCGGTCGAGGTGTAACAGACAGAGGAGCTTCAATAAGGCACATTGTCTGCTTTAACAAATCAGTGTCAGACACCAGAGCCTGGCCTTCTGCTCCACACACGGACACTCACACACTCTCTCTCTCTCTCTCTCTCTGAGGCTCGGCTGTGCCTACAGGTGGTCAAATGCTTTTTAACATAATGTAGTATGTATTTTCATTTTAAGAATCTCAGGGCAGTCAAAACCTGGCATACCCTTGTTATGTTTTGGGCAACACAGACCCCAGGTCGGGAACCATGGTCCTATGGATTCCAGGTACAATAGGCTAAAGCTATACTGCTCCTAAAAGATTAGGAACAAGGCTTAAAATAAACAGTGATGGGGCAATGATTATAATGGGGCGTCCTCCCGTATACAGGATATGCAGATATATTCATTGGGTCAATTGGTGTCTCTAAAGTGTCCCAGTGCCCTGCATTTTAAAATGTATGCTGCCTGTTAGGAATTGGCTCCCCACAACTGTAAGCTGAACCGATTTGAAATAAATGAATGAATAATTTCGATAATATACAAAAAAACAAACAAATCAGTTTCTCCTTGGCCATCATTTATAAAACGAAATGTTTTGCTGAGAAGCTAAGATTGTTGATCCAGAAGAATGTAACACAATGTGACGACCAACAAAATGAAACAAATCCAAATCTCAATTCAATCAGTTATTCAGGTTTCTTATCCTATGGAAACATGATAAAGGTCTGTCGGACCTGACTGAGGTCCAGCTGTTCCTCTGAACTCAGTCTTATCTCACTACCTCATCCATCAGTGGGGCAGTGGACTGCCGAGTGATATTGAACTACAATCACAGCTCCACAGGTAGAGCCTGTTAAGCTCCAGAAGAATCTATTAAAATCGATCAAATCCTTCCAAACAAAACACATCAAACCTTGAAGCAGACGATCGCCCTGGGTGCCCCTACTGTCACCTAAGAACAGGCAACTGAGGCGACAATTCACATGGGCTCATCAAAACTGGAAAATAGAAAATAAAAGGGAAAAACATTGCCTGGTTTAATGACTCTTGATTTCTGCTCACATAAAAGCACAGGCCCATCCTGCTTTATTAAAAGGTTCTATCAGATTCTTTTAGACTATTAAGATCTTATCATAGAGTGGGCGTGGCCTTTTAGTGCTAAAAAACAGGTTTAAAAGCTTAACAGAAGAGTGTAAAAACTCCAAAGCCCATTCATTTTGTTTAATTTTCTTAACCAACCCACTATAAATTGTTATAACTTGTTTTAAGTCAATCCAAGTTATATTAAAGCTGTTCTGAACTTACAACGTGACTCAAGTCATCCTTCAGATGGTTCCATGGTTCCATCGTTTAGTTCCTTCCCTGTTTATAAGCTCTAAACCATCCCTCTTTTGTTGTGTTATTATCTGTGAGGTAATAAACCTGACCCTCTGGCTCATCTTCCTCTTATTAATGTAAACATTGTACTGTTCCTGTGCCTCTCTTCCTCTTATTAATGTAAACATTGTACTGTTCCTGTGCCTCATGGTTTGACTGCTTTATGTGACTTGGTTTGGGGCTCTTTTGTGTTTGCACACTTTCACACTTTGAGGTTAGCTCACACCTGTACCACTGTTGGGTCCAATAACAGAAACGTGTGTGATCGAGGCACTACTGTACTGTAACTTTAAACAGTTCTCTATACACTGCAGCGGTTATTATACTTTCAGATACAGCTCACTATGTATAATGTAAGGAATAGTTTTGGCAAAATAATTATCCTTGTAGAGTAAAAGTGACTTAAGGATAGTAGAGTTATATTATAATATTTATTATTGATACTTTGAGTGAACTCTAAAGATAAAATGGTTGCCAAGCACCTAAAATCACATTAGCGACCTTACACAAAAGTTAAATGCTATTTTAAACCTTATTTTTCTTGTTAAGGTTGTGGGGGCCCTCGGGGCCGGATACATGAGTTTGGTGCCTATCCCAAGAAACAAAATGCAGAGGGACCTTGAACCAAGCTTCTTGAGGTGGGATATTTTTTATTTATTGAAATTTTTGAAACGTCATTTTTTTCCTGTTGCTAGTCCGTCCCAGAACTGGCAGGGGTGCTGTTGCAGAGTTAGGGATAATCCCCTGGTCTATATTACCTCCCTCAGACACAGTTAATCATGTCTGCATGTGATGTCTGATCCAGTCAGAATAATGGTCTGGGATTCGAACCAATGTTCCTGTAGTGGAGGGATAGTGAAGTAGACCACAGAGTCACCCAAGGACCTGTTAATAGTACTGTAATACAAAAACATTATAGAAGCAATAATAATAGGTGTAATGATAAATAATAAAAAGTATCAGAAGAATAGTATTCTTCATTAATAATGATAAATATAATAATAATAATAATACTATAATAATAATAATAGGAGTTATAATAATGATAGCAATAATTAAAGTAATAATAATAATAATAAAAGTAATAAATACTTAATAAAAAATAATAGCAATAGTAGTAATATTAATAATAATTATACTAGTATTAGTAATAGTAGTTTTAATAATAATAAATAATAATAGAAATTGTAATAGCAGTAGTAATAATACCATAATAATAATAAATTACAATTAATTCTAGTCATAATCATAATATGAATTACAGTATTAATAGTAATAATCATAATATTAATAGCAATTTAAACAATATAATAACAATACATAATAATAGCAATAATAATAACAGTTTTATTATAGTAATAATAGCAATAGTAATAATATTAAGAATAGTAATGATAATAATAGTATTGTATTTATAGCATTAATTGTATATAATAGTAATTGTATTATAATCATAATAATAGCAAATTAGAAGGAACAATAACAATAAACATAATTGCAATAAAAATAGTAATATTAATAGTAATAGTATAGTAGTAATAGTTAGTTTTACAAATATTAACTGAATTGAACATATCTAAAAACGACATGTTTATCCATAATTCTTTAATATACTGAAAAACAAACTTTATTTTGAAAAACTTTGGGCACCTAAAGGCCTTAGAACCTAAAATAAATATTTTATGAAAGTTCAACAAACCATCTCATTTAAACCGAGGGTCTTAAATATAACTTTAAACCTCGAGAGTGGAGTGTGAAGCAGAACAGGAGAGATCAGTTAAGAGAAGAGGCACAGGACGTTAAGAGAGTTTAACCAGCTTCTGAGTGACAATCAATGACAGGCAGACTTTAGTCCTCTCACACTCAGACAAAGTCAGGTCAAGTGGGAAAGCTTTGTGTGTGTGTGTGTGTGTTTGTGATGTTGTGTTTAAGTGCCGTCCTAAATTCATGAGTGCAGCTGTATTCACAGTAACAGAAGGGAGGGACGAGGCTGGACAGCAGAAAGAGCACTGTGTGTTTTTGGACAGAGGGTGGGTCTCTCCGCCCCTCATTTTCCACCTCATTTGGTGGGACGGTGAGGTTCAGTGACCCCGGTTTCTCTGCTCCTCTAACCCTGATCTGACACCTGCTGTGTTACCCTTTCTCCTAACTAGAATCGAAAGAAGTAAACACAGACGCTACACACGTGTGTACGTGTGAGACCATGACAGCGTGTTAACAGCTCAAATCTTTTTATATGTGTTTAAATGAATGATTCTCCCGCTGTTAATTACTATAAGCGATCAATAATTATATATCATTAGCTAAGTATAAAGAAATATTTTAGTGCATCGGCGTAAGACTACATCTCACTTGCACTGCAAAAATGTCTGGTCAGGAACAATAAATAAACGGATATAAAAATGAAAGAACCAGATCTATACGGAGACTTGATTACACACAGGTGGATTCTATTTATCGTCATTTAGGTCAACATTGGATCATTCAGAGATCCTCACTGAACTTCTAGAGTGAGTTTGCGGTTTGTTTTTTATTTGTTAAAAAAAGTTTAAAATATCCAATAAATTTCGTTCCACTTCCGGATTGTGTCCCACCTGTTGTTGATTCTTCATAAAAAAAATTACATTTTGATATCTTTATGTTTGAAGCCTGAAATGTGGCAAAAGGATGAAAAGTTAAGCGGTCGAATGCTTTCACAAGGCACTGTAGATCAAAGAAATTAAGAAAGGAGGAATTTGAGCTTTAAATAAAAGGAACTAAAAGATCAGTCTAAGACTAAAGCTTTAGTGTTTTATTTAGAATGTTGTCATGAAGTGCAGCTCTCATTAACATATAGATAAAGATTCGTTTAATGATTTTTCTGTGCATATATTTTTTTTTGTAATTAATGCACGTTGTTGTGTCAATCTGGATGTAGTTGTGTAGTTCAGCTGTAACAAGTCACGGTTTGATTATAAAACAGAATGTTATAATGTCAGACTGACTAAAGCTGAACACATGATGTCACATGGTATTCATTAATTAATTACACGTCATTAACACAACACCAAGCCACACACACACACACACACACACACACGCACACACACACACACACTCCCTTCATATGAAAATACAGTTTTAATAAAGCCTTTAGTTCCCTCTGTTGAATGACTGGGTGGACGTACAGTATTTACGGAATCCCTAAAATTAAAGTTTAGGTGGCTCTGGTCCAATTAATAATCAAAAAAAGAAAGAAAAGAAAATAATGAAGACTTGAGAAAAAAAGGGCAGAAAGCAAGAAAGAAAAGGAAGAAAGGACAGATACTGGAGGAAAGGAAATGCAAAAGCAACTAAAAAATAAAAAACGAGATAGAAAGAAAGAGAAAAAGGGAACAAAAACAATAAAATGAAAGATATTCCAAAGTTAATAGTGTGAGATAATACCAATGAAAAAAAATACATTTAATGTTGTCTTGAAGAAAGAACCTTTTTGTGAGGATGGATTGATAAAGAAAAGAGAAAGAAAAATGAACGAAAAAAAAGAAATGAAAAAAAAAAAGGAATTAAATAAGTAAAAAGTGTAATAAACTAATAGAAATTGGTATAGAAATTAAATAATTAAACCTTAAAAAAGGCAAGTGGGATAAAAGAAACATTAAATAAATATAAGTGTAGTGAGTTAAAACTGAAGGGAAATTATTATTTTTTTTAGAAAGGAAAAATTATTTGGCAAAAGGACTGAAAGTAAACAATCAAAATAATAAAAGGAAAAGAGTAAACCAACAAAAATGTACAGCATGAGAGAAATGTAAAAACAGACAAGGAAACGAGGAGAAATGGAAACAAGATACCAACTAAAAACAGGGTGAGATAAAACAAATAATATTAATAGGTTAAAAGTAGAAAGGGGATAAGTTAAAAGTAAATAAAGATAGCAGGGAAAGAACCAAAAAGAAACAAAATGATGAAAAGGATTTGAAGGAAGATAAAAGAATATATAGAAAAATAGAAAGAAGAAAGAGAAAAGAAAAGAAAAAGAAAGGAAATAAATAAAACTAAACCCTTGACTGTAGGAAACACTTAAATATGAGTTTATTGCATATATTTTTAAACGTTTAATTTTTTTTTTATAGTTTTCTGTGGTGCTTAAACTTTGACCCAGAACTGTAATGGTAATGACCATATGAATGAGTTTATAGCTCCTCCCCTACACTGATACATCCCAGTAATTAAGGATAAGTCGGAGGTGGGCGGGTCTGAGGCGGGGCCATGCTGTTATGTGATTGGCAAGCTGTTGAAGCTCTGGTTGCCGATTGGTCGAGGAGCTTGTCAGTCTCTTTGGGTTCCGTCTCCGGTGGACTTTGTTCATTTGAAGTGGAGGTGAGAAACAAACCCAAAACATCCTGAACCTTCACTGGAAGATCCTGTAGGGGGAAAAACAACCTTATTACTGATTTATCATGAAGTGTTATTTTAAAAACACACAATAAACCAAAAATAAAGCAAAACGTCCCTTGAAATTATTTTGGGTCTCAGGTGAAAACGAAATGATGTAATGTTAAAAAAATAGGCATGACGTGAAGAAGTTTAACAACGGAAAAGAAGAAAAAAAAGAAAAGAAAGAAAAGACGAAAGAACTGGAGAGTAAAAGGAAAGAAATGACAGAAGAAATGAATGAAAAACAGAAAGAGATCATTAAAGAAGAACAGGAATAAATATAAAGAAAGATGAAATGAATGAAAGAAAGAAAAGACTGAGGAATGTAGGAAAGGAATGACGGAAGGAAGGAATGAAAGCAAAAAATAAAAATAAAAAGGGTGCAGGTTAAAATAAATAAGGAAAGAAAGTGAAAGAAAAGGTTGAAGAATAAAGGAAAAAAGAAAGAGTGATGAGGCAAGAGGATGATGAGTTAAAAAAAACCCTCCTTGCCTTTAAAAAAAATTGGCCCTTTAAAAAAAAAAAAATAAATAAAAAAAAAAAATTCTTTTTTGTTATTAAGATTATGTTAACACTGAGGATCACAACTATGGCAATACAGACGTGTATGTGTGTATGTATGTATGTATATGAGTGTATATGTATGTATGTAAGCATGTGTGAGTATGGATGTGTGTATATGTGTGTATGTGGTATTTGTGCCGTGTGTGTGTGTGTGTGTGTGTGTGTGTGTGTGTGTGTGTATATATATATATATATACACAGTGCCTTGCGAAAGTATTCACCCCCCTTT
>JAYJMA010000022.1:318665-335801 GCA_036873895.1 Parotocinclus cabessadecuia
AAGCCGCTCCCTTTATGTGGCCGTGTTCCTCTGCGCGCGCGCGCGCGCGAGAGAGAGAGAGAGAGACGGAGAGAGACGAAGAGAGAGAGAGACGGAGAGAGAGAGAGACGAAGAGAGAGACGAAGAGAGTTATTTTACTGTTTTATAATCACATCTTAGTATCTCACGTCTTGCCTAACAAGTCAATTAAGAGTGTTTGATAAGGACAGAGCATGAAACACTCACGGTGCCAGTCTGATGTATCTCTGCATGGCTCGGAGCAGCTCCCGTGTGCCTCCTCTGTGGAAGTGCAGCGGGGGCAGCGGGTCACCCCCTCGGCTTGTCAACACCATAAAGTTCCTGCCCAGAGAAAACCGGGCACGCCGCAGAGATTACAGCTCCAGAAGGTGCACAGAGAATGCCCCCCACTGGCCTGAAGAAGCACAAGATGAGCAAGACCAGAAACACAAGTTTATCTCCCAAAGATTGTGAAGTGACCCCGGGTTCTTACTCGATATTTATCCCAATACAATGCATCAGTAGCAAGAGGTTCTTAAAAACTACTATTAAAATCTGATCCCATACTCAGTTAAGCAATGTTTATTCAAAATGTGCTGCTCTTCATTAAAATCAAACGGGACTAATAACCTTCTTTATACTGAAACATGCAGCTATTCAGTTATTCTTTAAGCACTGACCATTTCCTCGAGGTATATCACAATAACAAAATGTATCACGATACAATAAAATAGCATCATATTGTTGTGTACAGGATACATGAAAGGAAATGGTCATTTCAGTAATACACACAATTGCAGTGACGTGACGCTGCACAACTACCCAAAAAATGTTTACCTGTCTCTCTGATAGGAACGTGCGCTTTCTCTCGGTTCTGCTTCACAGTGCTGATAACGGCCCAATCTGGTTCGTAACCCGGGTCAAATTTGGTCTCCTCCTCCCCATCTTCACCATCCTGTCAGAAAGGAAAGGGGAAAAAGGAAAAGGAAGGAAATAATCTTTATTCCCTAATATTAGGTCAATTAGACACACAACGATGAGTCAAAATATTAAAACCACCACATCATTGTTTCCTGTTATTAGATCTATGTGTGGTGTTAATATTTTGGCTGATCGGTGTGTGTTACAGGATATACACTATATAGACAGCTCACAAAAATTAGGGGATATTACATTATGGTACGTTTCAGTTTAAAGTCTTTATGTGCAGTATATTAGACTGTATACGGTAGCACATGCTGTACCCCATGGAAGGGAAGTGCAGAAGATTTCAGACCTTTTTTGCGTAAAACACGGCAGGCGCATTTCTCCCTTCAGCATGCACAGGGCTCCACTCCAACACCGGCTCACCATCCTGTTTAGATTTAAACACCACTTTTACACCTAAGAGTAAAGATGAAGTGATCATATCTGCTTCTCTTATTTTAGAAACCACAGACCACTAAATCTGCTCACAAAAAAATAGGCGACATTGCATTATAGGGAAATATTTTTGTGAGCAATATACTTCTAATGTGCTTAAGAATTATATAATATATAATAAAATATATAAACAAAGCTAAAAAAATTTAGTTCATACAGAAAGAAAAGTAACTTATAGGGGTGTAACGATACAATTCTACTCACGGTTTCATTGCTCTCTTTTTTATTTATAAGTATAAATGCTGCAAAACAATGCACATTTTCCTGTTTTCACTTTGAAGCAAAACTTTGGTCACCTGAATTTAAAAAAAATGACTAGAAACAGAGGTTTATGTTTGGACATAAAATGAATCAAATTAAACAACAGAGAGTTAAGGATATGTTCTGATTTTTTCTCCGAAGTAAAACATTTCACAATGTATATACTGGGTACTTTTCTTTGTATAAAAATGTAAACAAAAATAATATCACAAGCCCTGAAATTAAAATAAATAAGGATTTTGAATAAAGCCTATTGAACAAAATGTGCCATTGTAACAGTTTCACCGAATTTAAATAATGCTGTGCTGTGTTAAAGATACACTTTGCCCCCTGGTGTTCAAAAATCCAACTGCGTTAGATAAAATAATAAACAGAACGTACTTATCTTTCATCTCAATGATGCACATCGTTGAGTCATGATGTATTGTTACACACCTTCTAAATGCATTAATTAAGCTTTATAATACATATGTGGGTATATAAATTAAAACATAAAACATTACATATAGGGTTTGGTATTATCTACAGATTCAGGGAGCTACTTTGGGTCTTGGAACATGTTCCCCATGGAATATGAGGAACTATATTATATTTCTATATCTGAGTTTTATTTTAAATCCTCACTGCCTACGAGGATTTAAATGAGCCATGACTTTCATATACAGATTTGCTTTTTTTAGCATTTACTTATGGTCTGTTTCTAAAACGATTCTTGAATCATTATTCCCTATATTCCATGCAGGGACACACAACTAAGCTACATCCCTAACACAGAAACCCTTTATTCCTTTCCATGTAGTTCTTGCATCCTCTTACTCGTTCTATGATGCGGATGAAGCCGGGGATGGACGTTTCCTCATTGCTCTTCTTGGCGTTGGTGTGCAGGTACACGCCCTCCTTTTCAAAGATCAGCTGTGGATGGAAAGCACAGGATCAGCTTCAAATAATCAAATTCGACCTCATGTGCTAGTGATGAATCACCTTTCAACCCGTCACCTCTGGTTATCATGTTTATAAATAAGCATGAGGTAAGAGTTTGGTGAGGCTGTATCAATGTAAACCGATCCTTTAGAGATTCAGTGAGTAAGTGACACATAAAACAGAAAAGGAAATGCGTAACGGAACACCTGGGGGTCTGACCTGAGACGCTTGTCATTTGGATCTTACGTTTAACAACACTCCAATTAAACAGGTTCGACCAGTCGGCCGACGTTTGCAAGATTTAAATCAGTTCAGGAGACGGGGTGTGCTCAAGAAAGCATTTCTCACTCCGAGGTTCGTCGATTTGTGCAGCAAATTCTGACCCTCAGCAACAGAAACAGAAATCAGCAACAGAAATGCGGAGTCGTCTGGCCAAGCCACGTTTGTACTGGGATTTTAACACACAGCCCCATCTGTAAGATTTACAGAGAACAACGAAAAAAACCGAGATGATATCCAGTGAGGGCAGAGGGCAGTTCTCTAGGGCAGAGCAGAATGCAGACCGGGTCAAGCTTATAGAAAGGTCACGGTAACCCAAATAACTACTCGATAAAACCGAGGTATGCAGAAGAGCATCTCTGAACAAACAACACACCAAACCTTGAAGCAGGTGGGTTACAGCAGCAGAAGACCACACCAGGTGCCCCATCTGCCCGCTAAGAACATGCAACTAAGGCTACAATTCGCACAGGTTCACCAACCAACCGAAAAAAAACTGATTGCCACGTTGGGATGGTCGGGTCAGAATATGGTGTAAACAACAAGACAGCACGGATCCACCCTGTCGGGAGCCTCAATATCAACTGAGCAAATCTTAAACATCACAGCCTATCTGAGTATTGTTGCTGACCAGGTACCCTTTAAGTACCATTTCATACCCACCATCACCGTCACATCGCCCAAACCATCGAAATCTGTTTCCTTAAACCTGACAGTGAGTTCACTGAACTCAAATACAATCACCAGAAGTCAATCCAGTAGAGCACCTTGTACATTATATAGCGCTTTTCAAACGGTATACCTACTACATTCAACTTATTTACCATCGCTTACGATTTGTTCGTACAAATCAGACTATGTTATGAATTTAATACCACCTCGCAAATACAAATCTTTACGAATAAACCGAGTTATCCGATCGTTTTACAAAATCGTTCAAATTCACCGCTAGTTAAATTCACCGTAACGTTACGTCGTGCTTAAACTTTAGCAGCTGCATTAGCCTTGTTAGCTTCAGCAGCCCAGGTAAGACTCGACAACGCTTTAAACCTTTAACAGCACGTTATAAACGCGTGACTTTAGCCATAACATAGGAAATAAGTCTAAAGTTTATCGAATCCTTTCTCTCACCTTGTAGTTCTCTGCTTTGGTTTCCATCCTGAATATGTAATCAATTAAAAAAACAACAGCAACACTACAACACCCAGAGAGAGGCCCGCCCACCGGTCACATGCGCTCTTACGTAATCACGCGTTGCTCGGTGACAGGTTATCGATCAAACCCAATGCTAAAGTAATGCTACTAGATCTACTAGAAGCCTTTGGAATGACATTTAAATACATTTTAGATTTAGTCTGACACTCTCACATCTAAAGACAAGTCACAGAAATTTTAGTCACAGACTATGATTTTGCAAAAGCTGTATGGTCACTTTTTTTGCTGGGCTACAACCAAATGATTATGTTTGATATATTTTCCTTTGCTACACCAACATGTACAGGGATTTCAAATAGCTATATGATTACATTACAAGTTTTCATTTCGTGAGCATTCTTTTAAGAAATGTCCAAGTTTAACAATGCTTTCTATAGATTTCTGTAGATACAGTTCTACATAAACACCTAAATGTACAATATGCCCACTCAAATATCGAACCCTTTCAAAGCGATTTTGTTGTGATTCTGCTTTTAAAATTATCTGCGACAGTACAAATGGCTATAAAATTGTTTTGTGTAAAGCTGGCATAGTCACAGACTATGATTTTGTAAAGACGGTGATCTTGTATGGCCACTTTTTGCAATGCTACAACAAAAGAATCCTTTTGAGATTGCTAAATGATGTAGATTTGGTAAATTTGATTTTCCATGATGCATCTGGTGGATGTTATTGTTATTTTATAACAATATAAGCTGTTTAGCAATGGAGCAGAACAGAAGCAGCTTTTGGCCACAGCTGTCCTCGTGTGCGTTCAGAAAAAAAAACAACCAAAAAGAGACATTTCTGTTCTCTAAATTTCTCTACCTATCAGAGATGTTCCTATACTCACTTTTCGACTTCCTGTTTGTTGCTGGAGAAAATATTGGTTGTGGATAATGTTCACATCACTTTTTGCTTGAGCCAAGGCTTGTGTTGGTTTATGATGGAGGAGCATAGTGGCGTATGTGGCTAGTGCAGTTGTTTCACAGCTCCAACATCCCCCAGTTCAATTCTGAAATTGGATTCTGTCTGTGTGGAGTTTACACGTCATATCAACTCCACAGGTTATAAAATAAGGCAATAAACGATATGCAGTAACTTATATTAACCCACCAATCACTTTATCAACAGGACCTATTTGTTTCTACACTCACTCACACACCACATTATCAGTTCCACTTACCTTGTAGAAGCACTTTGTAGTTCCACGATTATGTGCTGCATGAGTGGATCCGAAACACCAGTGCTGCTGGAGTTTTTAAATACCCTAGTTTCATTGCTTGCCTGAAATAGCTCATCTTCTAAAAATATCCAGACACCTGTGCATCCTGTCCTGTGAGAACCAATGAAGGATACGAGGATGACTGACATAAGCTGTGCAACAAAGAGATGAGCTGCTGTCTCTGACTTTACATCTACAAAGCAGAACATTAAGGTAAATGTGAACCCAGCATTGAAAAAGACTCCAGCAGCACTGCTTTGTCTGATTCACTCATACCAGCACAACATACACTAACACACCACCACCATGTCTTGCAGTACTAAGGGAGCAATTATAATGATTATTATTATTATTATTATTAACACTTAAGATTTGAATTACGTATAGTTCCATTGTTAAATACTAATTTTTTAAATGTATTAATCTATATTTTAATGATATAATTTTATACTATTATTATTATTATCATCACAAGTATACATAAATAAACAAATATATGAAATATTAAAATATTTTATTGTGATAGTTTTACTCTTCAATATTTTTGATTATTTATATTGTTGTTAATGTTATTGTTGTTATTATTTTGAATATATCTTTTATTACTCTAATCTATTATTATAATATAGGTTATTATACATTTATATATTGCGTAAAAGTGTTTTAATCATTATATTTATTTTATTCGTTATTATCTCCTGTTTACGTTTTGTGCACAACACGAGTTGAATCAGTTTCACTGCATGGTATCGACTCTAAATCTTTGTGAGTCGACTCTAATTTCCTAATATATGAAGTGAGAGAATCGACTCTTTTACTGATTCAGTTTTAGACTAGGGGAGAGAGTGAGTGAACAACATTTTTTTTTCCTTTTTTTGACAAAGAATAAAAACAATTTAGAGCAGAAAGTTTGAATTAAAAGCACCAAGTGGGAGATTATCTATTTTGTAGGTAAGCTGACTTTGTTAATTTGAGATAAAAATAATCAAATGCGCGTGTCTCTCGTTTTAAAGCAATTTGTTACGAAGCGCATGAGACCACTTAGCTTAGCATAGCCAGCAACCGTTAGCCTGCTTAGGTGTTTTTTTTATTATTTAAGCGTAACTATATAGAGTACTGATTTGTACTAAGAAGGAAAACTTTGTACCACCGTGTAGGCTTTTGTTGTGCAAATGACAACACCCCGTAAGCAATAAAAGCTTGTTGTGTTGTTGAAAACACGAGCGCTACCTGGATGAATGCAGCAGGCCAGAGCTTCTCAATCCTGCACGTTTTTGTTTTAATGCACGCAGAATGAATCCAGTTTACCACAGCAGTGTGTAAATCACTTTGAGGTGCATAAGTGTGTACGGATTTTCTATGGTTTATTTAATACTAAAAGATAGTGCGATGCGATTTATTGAATCAACAAGTACAGCAACGGGAGCTTAAACGCTGAAGTGTGCCGTGCACTGATCTAAAGGAGCGTGTGTGATTCCAAACACTGATGTGATTAATATGCAGAAGCGAGTGTTATGCGGTGCAGTTTGCACTGCAAGCGCGAGAACAACACGAGCACGGATTGCACAGTGGATTTGCTGTGCAGAGAGAAAACAGATTTTTGCAGTTGCACGAGTCTGGGTGTGCAAACCCAGGTTCAACAGAAATGACGCTCAAAGGGATTTCATGTCCTCCCAAAGCTGAATTCAGTCTAATGTTAAAGGCGTTCAGTGAGGCACAGGACCATGAAAGGTGCAGCGCGAGAGTTTAAATAAGATGAATAGCTTGTCAAACCCTGGTTTAATCAATGCACTTATATAACAAAGGCATATTTCTTTCTGACTAACGAAGATGTGCCATGTTTCAAAAAGAACAGAACATTTAGCAGACGCTTACCAGAGTTTACCACCGCAGTGTGTAAATCACTTTGAGGTGCATAGGTGTGTACGGATTTTATATGGTTTATTCAATACTAAAAGATGGTGCGATGCGATTTATTGACTCAACAAGTACAGAAACGGGGTACAAACGCTGAAGTGTGCAGTGCACTAATCTAAAGGAGCGTGTGTGATTCCAAACACTGATGTGATTAATATGCAGAAGTAGAGATGAATAGCTTGTCAAACCCTGGTTTTACTGAATAATGAAGCCATGTTTTAAAAAGAACAGAACATTTAGCAGACGCCCTTATCCAGAGCGACTTACAATTCATACAGTCCTACAATTCAAGCAATTGTGGATTAAGGGCCTTGCTCAGGCACCCTAATGTGGCAGAGGTGGGATTTGAACCCAGGACCTTCTGGTGCATAGTCCAGTACCTTAACCACTAGGCCACCACAGTCTCAGTACAGTGCATGGCCGGATAGGGGACGTTGTTGCAGGATTGAGTCACAGCAGTTGTAGGGCTGCTGCTAACCAACGATGAATAAAGTACTTCTTACCATTAATACAACTGCTGCTGCTGCATGGTTTTGCTTGATGGCATGATTTTGCAGGCGTGGAGACGTCCATCCGTTAAATGTGATCATAGGTTGGTCTTAATGTTCTTTAGATGTGAGAAAGCATGCATACGTAGAGCCAAACATGGTACAATTGTGAACAGTTCTTGCCGACAGAGGCAAGTCGTCAAACAATTCATTGAAAGCACCAAGCATGAATGTTTTGGCATACTCTCCTTCTGTGAATGATTTTTCATTTCTTAATTGCTGAAGCACCAGCAAAGCCAGTTGAATTCCAGTCACCTTGTTTGGTCCAAACACGGACCCTGCTGACTAGCTTGCACTCTGCACAGTAGCTCTTGACCTGCTTTATTCCTGCTTTCAGCTTTATGTTTGATCGTTTCATCGATGCAGTTTTACCATTGGATATTCGACACACTGCAGAACCTGCTCTCTCCACAAAGGCGAATTCCTCTGTCCATTCCTGCTGAAAAGTACGATACTCCTCATCTTTTTTATTTTAGCCTTCTCCTTTGCTAAAAGGGTTTCTGCAATTAGCAAGCTGACTACTTGTTTAAAAGGAGGAAGTTCACTTCTTGACCTCACACCCGTGTACGTTACGCATTATCCAATAAAAATGTGGTGTTGTTCTGGAGGACAGCTGTGATTGGCTCCAGCCACTCACAATCATGGAAGTGAGAGGTAGGAAACAAATGGTTTGAAATACATGAATGTTTTATATTGTTAACGTTATTTTTATTATTAAAGATTTGTCTGCCATCAAAAGAGCCACATCTGGCTCGCAAGCCATAGGTTCCCGACCCCTGGTGTAGGGTATTAGACCACTGGACCACAACAGTACTTGTGCAGTTAACAACGCTGTGTCTGTACAGCTAGTTTTGTACATTTTATATGTTGAAATGGGTTTTTGGCTGCAGGAATGGTGACAACGGATTTTTGTCTTTATGGTTTCATGTGGTGCTAAAAGGGTATTTTTGCGCATTTCATACAGGGTTTCCAGCCACAGAACATTTACCAGTGCAAGTGGTAAAGAAAACGTTGACATTTTTTACAAGCATGTTCATATGCATTTGTTAAAAAGGATTTTTTTTCTAGAAGTGATCTCAGTGCAGTGGTGGAAAAGTGCCAGGACTCCTGTTTTATTGAATTTGTTGTTTTCGGGGAATGCTTGTTTCTGCGGTTGCGTGGGCTGGAGGTGCAGAAATAAAATGCAAGGCTGGCAAATGCGAATTTAATAAATATATCTGTTCGTGACTGCCATACTGCGTTACCAGTCTTTTGTTAAACTTGAGAAAAGCAGCAGCGTCACAGCAGAGCCTGAATGAATAATACCGGTAATGCGTTATGTTTTATAGACGGTAGATCTGCACTTTTGGGTATACATGTACTGGTCACTTTATTAGTTACACCTTTCAACACATCGAATCAACCGATCACATGGCAGCAGCTCAGTACATTTACAGGTATGCAGACAAGATAAAGATGAGCTGCAGAAGCAAACTGAGCATCAGAATGGGGAAGAAAGTCGTATAAGAGACGTTAAACATGCCATGGTTGTTGGTCTGAGTATTTCAGGAACTGCTGATCTCCTGAGATTTTCACACAAATCAAACTGGGTTTGACTGGGGAGAGTCAAAATGCCACGCTGATGCCAGAGGGCAAAGGAGAATGCAGACAGTTGATAGAAAGATGAGAGTAACTCAAATAATTACTCGTTACAACCAAGGTTTTTAGAAGAACATCTGTGAACAAACAACACATCGAATCTTGATGCAGATGGGCTGCAGCAGAACATCACACTGGGTGACACACCCCGTCAGCTAAGAGGAGGACACTGAGGTTTTCAAGGCAACTATGGTTCACATGTGCTCACCAAATTAGTATGATTGTAGATTGGGAAAAACGTTTTCTACCCAAGTATTGTTGCTGACCGTGTGCACCCCTTTTTAAACACAGTGCACCATTTTCTGATTTCTATTTCCAGCAGGATAACACCCGATGAAACAAAGCTCAAATCAAACTGAACCTGATCATGAATATCACTGAAATCAAACGGATCCACTGTCACCAGATCACAATATGATAAAGAATACAGCTTTGGGATGTAACAGAACGGGAGATTCTCATCATGGATGTGCAGCCGACAAATCTGCAGCGATGCCATCATGGAGATACGGATCACAATCTCAGAAGAAGGTTTCCAGCACCTTGTTGCATAATACTGTGGCAGCATGAACTTTCTTTGACATTTTTCTTGGCTTGTTATCTGTGTATTAGTAAAAAAAAAAGAGCTGGTATCGTTTAATGTTGCGGCCGATCTGTGTGTATTGCTTAAGGAACTGGAAGATTGTCCTCTTGAAAGATGGCCCAACGCCCCGCCACAAATCTCAATAAATTGTTCTGTTAGGTCTACTTACATAACATAGGGATTAAAGCTGCTCTGGATGTAAGGAGTGGCCCGAATCCTTATTAGCTCTGTTATTTTTCATACATATTAAGTGTTTCTCTAGCAGTCCTGCGCTGAACCGTTTAATGTTTCCTGCTCTTAAATAGCCATTATAATCTCATGAAGGGCTTGCTAATGAGGCGCAGAATTAAATGTATTGAAACGTGCCGTAATTCTCTGTAATGCTCACAGAAGTAAGACCAAATTGGGAAACAGCATCATTAATATCATGGGGCGTCCTGTGTGAAACAATAAAGTGCACAATATACATTCGTGTTTTACCTTTTATTATCATCCGCCCCTTACTGTTAACCGTCTGGCATCGGGCGCTTGCTGCTGGGCTCAGGATGGCTCACTGAGAAGCTGCTCGTCCAGCTGGAATATTACAGGTCAAGGTGTGGGTACGAGAGCAAACAACAAGGTAGGCCTCATTTTTAACTCTTTAGCTGTTACTTGCATGAGCATTAAGACTCAGACTACTACTAGAAACAAAGGTTTATTGTAGCTTCAGTTCTTAAACAACAATAAAAACATTCCTTTTTTTATTCCAGAAGATTAACAATGTAAAAAAGTCTTTACAAATCTGCTTTTCCTGAAGTAACTACAAGAGTCATTGAAATGTGGCAAGTAAAAAGAATGTCCTTATATTTATATATATATAGTTGTATAGCAGTTTTATAGCAGTTTTGTGTGGCCAGGTGTGACAACTTTATTGTCATAGTTTCCATGTTTATTCCGCTTATGTATTTATGTACAATCTCAGAGTAACTCTTTATTTCACTTTGTAACAGCTACAAATGCACATACAACAAATCCAAACCTCGAATCTTTAATCTTGTTTATACAGCTACCAGAATACTTATCGACCAGATATTTTTAAATAATGGCTGAGCTCAACACAGGCATTTGCACCTGACTGTGCTGTGATATATCTAGACCATACCTTCGTCTTACGGGGTTCCTATAAAATATAGTGACGTGTGAGCGGCAAAAGACCCTACACATGCCGGTTCTAAGAACTAAAATCATTCTCAGACAAAGGGTACAGTTCTAAGAACTGTGCATAATAAGTAGCTTAAAAAGTGAACCGTTTAAAATCTTCATCATTGCAAGGTAAATCATCCAAAGGTAAACAATGGAGCCAAGTGTAACAGGCACTTCTTTAATAGTCACGTTAAAAATAAAACTTTATTCCACCACTTTGTTTCTCTAAACTTTTTGTTTTCCTTACCTCCCTGACTGCTCTCATCCATTTTCATTTCTCTTCAGCACATTCACGACTAACAAAGAGCTGGAACGACCTAAGAGTCGCACGAATTCCAGTCTGGGAGAGTTCAGAGTTGGATTTTCATACCACGAAAGAAAGTGGGCCGGATCAGAGCAAAAAATCTGTTTGTTTTTTTGCTTCTCGCAATGTTCCAAAGACAACACGTCAGTGTCACGTAGGATGAAAAGGTTCTGGTTTGGGACAGTTTTTTTTCCTACTGCATGAAAGCAATTAAAGTTTCTCCTTGCCACTGTCACCTATACTAACTCATTTGACATCCAGACTTGGCTCTTCATTATTGTCTGTTGTTTATAAAGCCAGCTCGCAATAAAACCGTTGAAAAAAATCCCACAGCGGCTTCAGAAGAATCCAGTGTCGTCTCACTGTTTGTACGAATATAAAACGTAAAAGAGGTTCACTGAAGCGCTCCGTCTGCCCACTCAGATGGAGTGTGAGCCGAGATCAGACCTCTGATGTGGGTTTGGCATGAAGTCTGCGAAGGCTTCTCTGAGGAAACCTGAATAATAAAAATGTTTACCCTGTGGTTCTGTCGGGTTCAGATCAGAACTCTCTTTGTGCTGTTAACTCGGCGTGTGAGACAAAAAACACAATTGCAGACAGAGATGGCAATATTTACTTACGTCTTTAATAGAAGGAACCATCTACTTGCATCAGGACAGTGCTGTAGGAACACAAGATGCGCACCCAAAAGTATACAGAAACCAGTTCAACCGCATCTAGTGTTAACAAATCGAGCATGCATCCATATGTTGTATCTGGTCATGCAGATTTCTCCAGGTGTTTGCCAAACCCAGATTCAGCGGTGAAAGTGTTTTTTAGTGCTCCAGAGTCAAATGGCAGTGTTTCACACTGCTGCTTGACATGACTAGCATTGCACAAGATAATTATAAATTCAGTTCCTGTTTAACTATGAGAACATAAACCATGAACAGATCCAGACAACCCAAAGCTGAAAACGGGTGAAGGTTGGTTTTCCAGTCAGTGAGAGCTTGGCACAGAGCCCAATGTCCAGTTCTCACTAGTTTATTTGTCTTCACCATATTGTCCTGACCTGTGTTCTTACTGGAGCAGCGCTTTTGGTTTTGCAATAAATATTCCCTCACAGCCACTAAAGTGGAATTAGCATCATTTCTGATTAGATGCGTGTGAAATGGATTTTGTAGGACACGGATATGACTTTATAAGCCTGCCTGCATGCAGATTGTCACCTTATAAACTGTTCTAAATGGCCTGGGTGCAGTTATTGTGATTGCTTTATGATTTACATTACCAAATGTTCTTTATATTGTTCTGAAACCAATATGCATGACGGCATTTTCATTATTATCTCTTTCCATGCTCAGGCTTCAGGAGATGGGTCAGGCCAGTCCCCTTTCACAGACACAACCAGGGCTTGGGAAGTCCTGAATTTTATACTGAATATTATTTAATCCTGACTGTCAAAAAGTAGGTCCGCAACAATGCTCTTAAACTTGAAAATGAATTAATAATCCAATTCAGAACGAATTGTGTATAAAGTGCTATTGACAATAAACACTGGCCCTTAGCTCCTCTCTTGATAAAAAGTCTTATAGTGTCTTATAGCCAGATAGTGTCCTGAGACTGAGGACTAAACCATCAAAGGAACCCTGTAATTAAACAAAATGATCAAAAATAGAAATAGAAATTGTAAATAAAATGCTCTGTAGGAATTATTTCTATAGCACTGTTTGCAATGGAGAGTTGCAGCTTTACAATTGTTGCTTATCTTCTATTACTTAAGACCAATAGCAATGGAAGCAAGCCTAGGTCGACAGTGGAAAGGGACATTCCTAAACATTATAAGGAAGAAACATTGGGAGAACCAAGACTTAAAAAGAGACCTAAACTTCATTGGGTAGCTTATATGTTAAATGTAAGAATGAAGCAAACTGGTATGAGGAAAGCATATCAGCATCATGTAACCATGTGAAAACATTCCATGTTTACTGTATTTATGAAGAATGGCACTTCAAAATAATTAATTGCACTTATTGCACTTAATGTGTATATGAGCACAAGGTGTATCTGCACCCTCTGGTGTTCAAAAAATGCAACTGCATTAGATGGCATAACAAAGAGAAAGCGTTATCTAGCTAGCTCTAGATCAGTGATCCTGACTGAACCTCATCCCAAACTGGTTGAGCCGCCATATTGCGGCAGACGACCCAAAAAAACTCCATCTGCATCTTCAAAGTCATTTCCGTATGGGACTGAAGGAAAAGCAGTCAGATGCTTAGTCAGCATCTGGCACAGCCTTCTGGCACCCGAGTCCATGCTGCGACTGTGAGGACTCGTCCAATCAGAGACAGCCCTGCAACAGCTAGAGCAAAGCAGAAGATCTTATGGAGCAGTCCAATCTGGTTCATATCCAAAAAGAGCTTGAGGACCAGACTGATGTTTGGGAGAGAATCTCACTTGTTCTGATTAAACTTTAATGCGAGAATTTTACAAATGAGAAACTAAATGGACGCAAATAAAGCTTAAGACTAATCAGACAGTCTGAAATCCAATGTGCAAAAGTCTTAGGCCACTGTTAGATTTGCTCTTTTTGTTATATTGGTGTAATAACCATGTATAAAATATAGTCATCTATTCCACTGATCCCAAATCAATTCCGATTTCATACGTTTATGTGCAGTGCATGGTTCAACTTGCAGTGAAATGATTTGCACATGATTGGAAATGATTTGCTTTAGCATATCTTAGTCTTTTCACCCCGTTCCTCCTCTAAAGAAGTGGTTTCTTGGATGCTACCTTTCCTGATCAAGCTTCTTCAGACTGTAGAAGTCTACATCCCAGTGTAGCTGCTATTGCTGAAGTAGCCCACAGAAGCTCTTTTTCAGTTTTGTTTTCTATCGCTGCTGTGTTTTCTGGTACCTGTTTTTTCCAAAACTTAACAGTTTACCATGTCCAGGTCCTGAAATGTGTCCTCAGGAGTGTCAGTCATTCGTCTGGCAATAAACATAATAAGCTACAAGTTTATTCTACACAGTTTATTAATTCTAGCTGAAAGCTTGTGACTGAAGCCTCTGGCTGTAAACCTCGATGTGTTTTTATCTTATTGTCTCCATTAGCACTGGCAGCCTTGACACAACATTAGCTTGTTAGCTAGGCCGTCAGATTTCTTCACACTCCGTCAGCGCTTGATACTCTGCTTTCGCACCGGAGATGTGCCGCCACATTCAGCCGAGCGAAAGCTACGAGGTGAGAAAAGATCAACTTCATTTACATTTGTAGCCCTGAGATAAAACTGCTGGTCCATTTGATCAGGTAGAACTGCTCTATAGGTGACCTGGTAGCTTTACTATTATAGGCTGTATTGTTTTATAGAACGTACCAGCTCCCTTCGCCGTGTTCATCAGCGCCCTGGAGCAGATTATATTGGGATTTAGGGCATTTCAGATCGTATTCTTACAAGCTTATTCTGTTTTATGCTCAAACAAACCAGAGCATGATATAGCCCCAAGGTGCAGACGAGTTTGTACCCCCACATGGGCACCAGTCCATTGAAGGGATTGGTAAGGATTGCTTTTGCAGACACCCCGAACTGGACGGGACAGTACTCAGGTAGGCTGTGTGCTTTAAACGATGTTCAGTTGGTATTAAGAAACCCCAAAGTGTACCAAACAAAATCCCCCCACTACCATTACATCAGGAGCATTGACCCAAGACAGGATAGATTCATGCTTTAATGTTGTTTACGCCAAATTCTGTCTCGACAATCCAGGAGAAATCGAGACTCATCAGACCAGGTAACGTTTATCCAATCTTCCGTTATCCAGCTGTGGAGAGCCCATGTGAATTGTAGTCTCGGGGTTTCCAATTCTAAGCTGACAGAAGCAACACACGGTGTGGTCTTCTCCTGCTGTAGCCCATCTGCTCCAAGGATTGACGTGTTGTCTGTTCAGAGATGCTCTTCTGCCTAAATCGGTTTCACAAAGCGCTCATTTGAGTTACTGTTACTTTTCTATCGGTTCAAACCGGTCTGCATTCTCCTCTACCCTCTGGCATCAACGTGGCATTTTCACCCAGAGATCTGCCCTCACTAGATATTTTCTCTTTTCTGTTCTCTGTAAACCCCAGAGATCTTGCTGTGAGTGAAATTCACCTAAATCTTCTTTCTTCCCCATTCCGATGCTCAATTTGAACGTTAGTAGCTCCTCTTGATCATGTCTACATGCCTAAATTCATTGAGCTGTCGCCACGTGACTGGCTGATTAGATCGTTAACGAGCATTTTAAGCTGTGAGTGTATATGCTCTAAAAACCTTTGTAGCTGCGTAAGTTATCAGCAAATCACTGTTGACAAGCTTGTAGACTCAGTAGGACGCTGTTAAAGGGGTCTGGTAGATGAGATGCAGAATGACGTTACAGCGTTTCCTCCTCATGTCTCGTTAGGTTTGGATCCTACAATTACATGGCTCAATCCTTCCTCCGTCTCTCCGGCTGAATTCATGAACGCTCGCATAATTATAGCTCTCGCCTGGCACTGGTACAGGACTTTCCATCTTCATCTTGCTCAGGCTCTTATTCTCAGCATGTGCGCCAAAGCTGGGGACCCGACATCAATTATTTATTTACTGCCATCCTTTATTGATCAGTTCCAATATTTAATCATTACATCAGCCTATGGCATCGTTTTGTTTTCGTATTAAATTTATGGACTTTGCGCTCACGGGTGGAGCAGGGGCCTTCCAAACAGGCCGAGAATCACAGGCAGACGATTGACTATGTCTGAGGGAGTGCAAGTTATGTAGACGATCATCACACGGTGCTACAACAGCAATAGACAGACATCCAATTTATGGCACGCTTTCAACTAAGGAATGTGTTTGCAAATGTGCCAGGGACCCTGAAACTCTGCTGTGGGTATATTTCATAATTAATTCTATTCCCCCAAATCATTTTGATGTCATTTTTTATTGCTCAAAATTTTTTATATATATATTTGAGGGTTTTTCTTTTTTAGAAATCCCCATAAAGTCTGAGATCTTTACATTAAAAAAAATAGTTCACTTAAATAGGGATGACTAAAAGTTACAATAAAATGCAAAAACTATCAATTACACACACAATATACTGTGGTTCTTTAAGCATTAAGCGAGTACTAGTATATAAGCGACTTCTGCCATCTGCTGGTCGTTTTTTGTCATTACACATTATATATACTAGCGCCGAAGTTGCGATGGTGTTTAAACGCAAATGTAAAGTATTTTTTAAATTATTTGTGAAATACGAATTATATTCGATCTGATTACTTCATCTGGTTAACTTTAAGCAACGTCATGAATGGTTTTGTTGCGTTGAAAAAGTAGATCTAAACGTTTTAGATTTGTAAGGAGCTAGCTTTTTAATTTTACTCCATTGCATTTATTTTGATGCACATTCTAGTTGTGAGTTAAAGGAGTAAATATGTTTTTCTGTTCATTTACTACAAGTACAGTGTTAGCTGTGTCTGTTAGATGGGCACAAATTGCTTTAAACTATACCAAGCGAGTGCTCTAGCTTTTTAGGGAGCGAGCAAACTAGCTACATAGTAAGCTCATGCTCTTGCTGAATATAAGTGAATCCCTGTGTGTGTGTGTGTGTGTGTGTGTGTGTGTGTGTGTGTGTGTGTGTGTGTGTGTGTGTGTGTGTGTGTGTGT
>JAYJMA010000022.1:349357-365569 GCA_036873895.1 Parotocinclus cabessadecuia
CCCCCCCCCCCCCCCCGCGGAGGTCCTGAGAGTGCTTGCTGTGCGGTCCAGGGTATGCTAAAATTAAAAGTACGTTTTTTTGTTTTTCTTTTCTCAAGACTTTAGAACCTTAATTCTTATCAGTGCATTTCTAAACTTGTTGTTCTAGGACACAAAATGTAAATAGGCACAGCTGTGGGAACCCTCTGCTTGTTAGTCAGTCGTAGGGGCACAACTGGGGTTGGGTAACAAAACACAGTTCCAAAATTCCAAGAATCATTCGATTGCGAGAATAAATGAAATTTCAATTGCACTTATCGGTTGTTATTAACACATTATGCTAGAAACTGTGATTAGTAGAAAAGAAAAGGGGCAAGAAAAGGGGGTATTAAGGGGGTACCTGTCTGGCAGGAGAACGCTCAAAAGCTGTTTTTGAGAGAAAGTAAAAAGGAAATGTAATATGTGAGGAAAGCTGATCTGTTATAAAGGATCTCCAAACATGATAAAACGGCTTCGAGTGGCTGCTTACTACTTTATGTGAAGATTTTTTCCTAACCATTTGAGCCTATAGGGAATGATGATGGGTTTAAATGGAAAGAAAAAGCTGTAACATAAACATGATTCGTTCTGAAGCTGAAATATGTTTTTAAAAGATCATTTTTTCACCCTTCCGGAATCAAAACTTGGAATTGATCACATGCAAACGATACCCAACTAAGTGATCTAACACTGAAGTGGCCGTTACTCCACCGTAGATTAGAAAAGAAGAACAAAAACACTAGAGGATTTGTTTATTCATGCATCCATTTTTTGTAGTTAAAATAAGATTTCTAATAACTGAAACGTTTATTTTTTGACAGATGTTGGAGCATTATGGGAAATGTAGTGACTGTAGCGTGGCACGTCTTGCTGTTCTGTTCAGCAAATTGACTTGGTTTTAGTGGGGCACAGCGACATTTGTTGGCTCCAATAAAGTGGGTCCGAGGATGCCCTTGATCCTTTCATATCTTTACCAAGGGTGCCAGTCATTCTAAAAGCAGCCAGCAATCCTAAACCAACTTCAGAAGACGTGTTGCACTGGAGACATAGATTCGTAAACTTTCGTAGCTTCAGTGCCAAACCTAAGAAGCAAACATCACAAAACGGGGACCTCTGGGTGGATCGCTTCGACTATGCTAGAGAAGTTTGTGTAAATCTATGTAAGGAAGGACATGAAGTAACAGACAGACAGGATGTGTAGAAAGCACTGAGCATTAATAACGAACATATGTTGTCTCTTAGTTTTAAACATTATTTGGAAGACAGAGATTCTTTAGAACTCTTTTTCTTTACATCTCAAACCATGTGGATGAGCGAGCGTTTCATCGTCCTTACTGTTATCAGCAACTTCGTACCGCAACTGCACATTGAAAACGAACCGTTCTGTTCGGCGTAATGGCAAGGTTATCTCTGTGGTTATCTGGATTAATGGAACAGTGATCAGTGAGAGGGACGGAATTGGGATGGTTAAGCCCTTTTTTTTTTTTTTACTGATTGAGCCACTTTGCGTGACAGATAACACACAGTCATGCAACACAGATGTCTTGAAATGGTCCAGAAAAGACTTTTGCATATAGCGACATTTTATCGTTTATGGTTAGACTGCTTGATCAAATATGAGGAGTCGAACAAAGTCTATAAATAAAAGCGAGGGAAATCAAAAAAGAATGCTCACCTTTGCTAAAGAAACAAACTGATAACAGCATGGACCATGAGAACAAAACTCTAGCTAACAATAAATCTCTCGTTTATATAACAACGGTAATCCAGACCTTTTTTTAAAGTTTAAAAATCTTTTTTTGTTATAAGAACAATCATCATATTAAAACTGGTATAAGCATGAAAGCCACGGACCCGGGGCGTGGATGCACTGTCCACACCTTCCACACGTTCGCCTCCTAAGAAAGAGTGCTTTTTTTGGCAAAGGCAACCCGAGAGCCGGCACTGTTACGCCATTCCTCTAAACCTCCGGATCAGGCAGGATGTAGCAGTCGTTCCGTCGTGTCTTGTCCATCATAAAAATCGTCGTTGGCATCTTCCTTCTTTCCGTGTGGCATTTGTTTTGCGTGTCCTTCAGCACGGGTCCCAATATATATATTTCGGTGTCCCATAATTCGAGTTTTAAATAATGGGTGTTTATAGGGTGTATGGAGTGTTCCTCTTGAGTGTGTGTCTGTTAGATGTGTCTATTCTCTCGGTCTGGGCACTTACTTTTTTTTTTTTTGCTACGGGTTTGTAATACAGTGACCAGTCTGTTATAATATATGCCATGAGAAGGTCAAGAAGGTATTAGCAAAATACAACGTCAGCAAGCTTCGGTGAAAGCCTCCAGAGATAAAAACCACACACACATGCCTCTCAGACACACACACACACACACACACACACACCATAGAGGGATCCACGCAACTACACACATCTCTGTATTCTTACCGAGGAAAGTATTAGGCAGTAAACTGGCCACTGAGCACCTACTGGTATCCACCAATCAACTCTTCTTTTTCAACCAGTCAACCAGGCATCATCTTTGATTCTCTACCACTGTATATTTGGTCAAGAAGTTATAACCGGACGCTTTCAGAAAGGGGGAGTAAGGCATAGTCACCAGCAACCGAGACGGCCCACAAAGGAGGAGCAACCATGGACAATATTTCTGTTCAAGAGAAAACTAACCGCTTAATGAAGTCGAGATTTGAGCTTGCAACCTTCCAGTTTCTGTTCTTATAACGACCTGATAACCAGGTGGATCGTGCATGATTTGCTTTCTGTTCACCTTTTTATTGAAAGATCGTGAGCTCTTGGAAACCCAAAGCTGGGAATCTAATAACGGGATCAGTCACTGCCCAATCAAATGCCTGCTTCTTCTTGACCGTCTATTTGACCGTGAAAGAGACGTCGACGTGCTACACTGAACATATGAATAACACGATATTTGGCTTTGACAACGTTTTAGTTTTTCGCTTGGATTTCAGGAATATTTTTAGAATAAAACTGTAATATTTCGAGAAGAAAGTTGTAGTATTGTATTTTAAGAATAAAGTCGGAATGCTGAAACTATATTTGTATTATACGATTCCATCAATGTGACTAAAACCCGTCAATGCAGCCACGCCTAATGCCAATGCCACATGGGTTGTAGTTTGACACAAGAAGTGCGCCATAACGTGCATACGACTTCATTCCCGAAATATTATGACTTTATTCCCAAAACATTACGTTTTTATTCTAGAAATATTGCAACTATATTCCCCAGGAATGATGACTTTATTCTCTAAATATTATGACTATATTGTTAAGATTTATTTCCTGAAATGTTACCACATTATTCCTAAAATATTATGACTTTATTCACAAAATATTACGAATTTATTCTCAAAATCGTAACTTTATTTTGGCAATAATAAGGTTTTTGTCCTGAAATATCATGAATTTATTGTTGAAGTAGTACGACGTTACCCTTAAAATATTAAGAATTTATTCTGATTATTTCAGCTTTATTTTGGCTTTGTTTTTTTTTGTTTTTTTGTTCTGAAATATTATGGATTTATTCATTAAATATTACGACTTTGCTCTCAAAGTATAATGACTTTTTTTTAATGTAATAAAGTATAATTTTATTATTTTATTTTTAAATGTTACAACTTTATTCTTGAAGCGAGTTTATGCTCAAACTTTTAGCATTTTATTCTCGGTATCCATTTTAGGGTCTGATGTTCGTATGGGGACCGTGTGGATTGGTGCCTGTCTAAAAACGAATAAACCATACAGTGCCAAGTTAAATTAGTCTTAATCACATTCGGCTCAGATTATGGTAGGGTTAATTATTTTTGGTGGTGGTGAAAGTACACCTTGTGTGTGTATCTGTATCTGTGAGTGTATGAGGTGTGTTTATGATGAGGAATCCTGTCCTGTCTTCTTTTTTTTTCCAAACCGATATTATCATCCTCTTCTGGTGTTCAGATTTTTGCCGCTTGTGTTTCCCTTTTCCGGCTCCCTTTTTCTTTCTCTGTCCACTCCGCTGCAGGTGCCCTTATCCCTGGCTCATACGACTGGCGGTGTGAGGGCAGAAATTGGAAAAGTGCTAGAGGAGAACCTGAGGGAAAGTGAAAAGCCTTTAAACTCTTTCTTCCTGCTCCCCTCTCTGCTACCCATCAAATTTCAGCTCATGCAACAGCCAAATCCGGTTGGTCTCTCTGCCCTCGTCACCCTATCCCCTTTTGCACCTCTTTGACCCACTCTCTCTTTTTCTCACCTGTCCATGACCCTCCTGAGTGCTCTCTCTATATTCATACGATGGCCCACTCGCGTCACCCCCAGGTCCAGGAAGTCCTCCTTCGTGAGGGAAGGTAGATGCGTCCCATCAATCTAATTGTCGAGGAAGCGCTCCCTGTGCTCTGCCAAATTCAGGTAGGCCAGCCAATCAGCGACGTCATACTTGGTCCAATAGGGTAGTGGCTTGGAGGCAAAGGGCTTGGATGGGGATGGAGGTGGCAAATGAGGGTAGCTGAGGCAAGTGGGTGGAGCTATAGAGTGCAGTGGTGGGGAGGATGAACCGGATAGAAAGTGGGTAGGCGAAAGAGAGCGGGAGACCACCAGGGACGAGTTTGGAGGAGGCGGTGCTCCTGAAGGAGCAAAAAGAGGAGGAGATGGTGAGAAGTACGCGTCACCTAAAGGGTTTGCCGGTGATGGCGGAGTGATTGAACCACGCAAGTCATACAGGCTGCTATAGAGAGGAGACGTAGGGAGAATTGGCAGGGAAGAAGGGCGTGGGGGACCTAGTTTGGGACGCTCTGAAGGGGAGATGAGGGGACTGGGCGCCCGGCGGCGCTGAGACTCCACCTTACGCGACTCTCTGCTAGGGATGAACTGGAATTCGAGGGCTTTGGAGCGATAAACTGGGCGATGTTTGGGAGACGTTGGGTATGGTGCATAGGCTGAGGGAGAGACTGGAGAATGGGAGCGGGCAACGGTGCCAGGACCTGAGGGAGAGGGCTGAGAGGGGGAACTAGGGGGCTGTGGGGATGGCGAGCGAGCCCAGTTTGGGTAGAGGGAAGGATGGGGGGAGGCAGAAGGGGAAGGAGAGAGTGCAGGTTGAGCCAGAGGAGATGGAGAAGGAGAGCGCACAGACGGGGGGCTCAGGGCTCCTGAGGAGTCCTCGGAAAACCTGAGGGAGGGGAAATGGTAGGAGGTCAGAGAGATGAAGACAGAGAAAACTACGAACAAAAAATAGTGAGCGCTTAAAAGGAAGGTTAGTATATATGGCAGCAGCAGTTGTGTAGTTACCTGTGTCTGAGGAAGGACAGACAGATGGACATGGACGACAGGATAAAAGCAGAAATCACAAAACAGAGAGCACAGTTTAAAGACACAGTAAACAGATGGCATGATCCGATTCAGAAATGCCCCTCAAAACAACATGCACTCAAGTTAAGGCTAAGGATCACCTCTAATTATCAGAAGGCAAGACAAGCGAGAGAGATATTTAAGGATAATTCTGGATGTCAAAGTCAAAATGTTTACGCAAGATGCGATTGCACAGAGTTTCCAGTTAAGCAGGGGCACCTTTAGTTTAGAACTTAACCCTTGTTGCAGACATGCAGGTAGAACTAGAAAAAACTCAAGATCGGCTTCAACCAATAGGGGGACGGAACATCAGACACGGACATGAACCGGGTAGAGTTGCTGACCAGTCAAACAGAGATATGAACTGGGATCTCTTAAGCGATAGTACTCCTTACACCCTGCAGGACCTCGGAAGACCTTTAAAAAAAAGTTCCAGGTCTACTCGCGCTCCCACAGATTCTTAGGCTCAAGGACCTCTGAAACTCAAAAGGAGAAAGCCCAAGGTAATTTGGAACAATGGACACTGGGATCAAACTGGGATGTAACGGCGCAGTGTATACACCCAATCCACACCTATCTGCAGGCAGTATGTGGTTCAGAGTGGCAAAGTTGGTAGAACACTGGTTCCCTAAGCCCTGCTAAGCCCTCTTGGTTCATATACCACCTTGGGTGAAGGGATGATCATCTTAGAAAACTCTCTTTTCTGAATTTCATCCAGTTACAATTAGTATCTTCTTTGCCTGTTTTCATTGTTCTGCCTCACCAGGGGCTTCCATCGTCTAGGTTTTGAGTTTCTTGAGTATGTAATGGCTGGTAAAATTGTGTCAATTTAAGAGATTTAGCACTAGTTTGAAGAACCTAGTGCACATTTATTTCAAGTAACTACACCAAAGTTTAGCCACTAAGCAAACAAGTGAAGAGCCAGAGAAGGTAGAAGCTGGAACATGCAGTGCTCATGCACCCAAACAGTATAGAGTGTTCCCTCGCCACTTCGCGGTTCACCTTTTGCGGACTCAGTGCATGGCGGGTTTTCAAAAAATATTAATAGAAAAAATATATCGTGGATTTTCGCTGTTTCGCGGGTTTTTGCAGAACTTTTCCATTACAAAATTTATAAAAATGTATTCAAAATGTCGATTCTAACAATAAAGGAATGTTGTAAATCATAACATATTAGGATTTACAGTAAATAACTGTTGTTTATACTCAGTGTGTAGGATATGACGTGCTGTAAGCTCGGTACGGACAGAGCACGTGTGATACGAGAGTGATGTATGGCGTGTTAAGTAAAGAGAACTTTCGATTAATTCAGCGTGTTGCTTGATTCAACAGTTAAAAACACTACAATAGTGTATTTACTCAGTTCTACGGCTAAAATAGTGCATAAATACTTAAATAAATATTGCTTCCCTACTTCGCGGATTTTCATTTATCGCGGATGGTCCTGGAACATAACAACATCCAATCAACGTCTGTTTACCTAAACAACTGATCTTCTTAACAATTACAACATTTATAAAAGAAAATAAAAATCTTGTCTTGGATGTTGCAACCATAAACAGCCAATCAACACTGCAGATCCACGGCCAGGGGCGGGAGTAACAGCAGCAGTCCGCTATTTGTGTCACGGTTGGGCGTTATTTTTCTATAAAGTCTCTTAAAAGATTGGTAGTTGCAGCTTGCATGTATTTGGGGATTGTTACTAAAGGGTAGATGTTTATTTGTGCTTGCTCCGTGATCTGGATTCTTTCTCCAGTATTCCTGCGAGGTTTTGTTCAACCTCTAATGTTGCGAGGAAAATGTTTTATTATATTACGTAGATGAATTATACATTGTGATAATCTGTTACAAGATTATCCAGGCACTTAGGATTTGTTGCGCAAAACATGCTGCAAAAGAGTTTGTTCCCTGTATGTTGATATTTATTGGCTCTGTCAGGATTTTCTATATGCAAATCAAAAGATAACATTTTCAGAACCAAAGCACCAAAGTAAAGAAAGAAGAGCACATTCAAATCAGAGCACATGCAGAGACGGACAATTCCACAGGTAAAACGAACAGGCTGTCACATACCTGTGTCTGCTGAGTGACCTTTGAGATCCCCAGTTCTCCATTCCTTTGCCCCTCTGTTGTAATTTGGAGCTGAGTTCAGTGATTATGCTTGCTTTCATGCCCGGCATGGAAGGATGAAGCTTGCGTCCTTCCAAGTATGACTGAGCCCCACCTTCTGTCACTAGTTGTGTTGACGCTTCACCCCAAAGAGGCTTCATCTCGGGTGTTTGGGGGCGATCAAAGTACATGACAGCAGAACGAGACAATCCTTGCCCCTCCCTAATGCTATAACCATCCCGAGAGACCTCATCCTCTCTCTCTTCTGACTCAGGCTCTTCCTCGTCGCGGCGCCTGTGATAGGCCGGAGGAGCCGTGCTGGTCTGCCGCATGAGGTCTTTGCTGCCCTCTCGGTATCGTTGCGTTTTGGGGTAAGTGGATGCAGTGCTTGCTGCTTTGGTGTTGTGCATTTCAAAAGTCTGTCCGTCCAGGTAGCTCATTTAGGACTCTAGGAAATCTGCTCCACTTCGCCTGTCGCTTTCTGCCCCTCCGCCCATAACACTGATACCGGCTCTTTCAATTCTTTCTCTGACCACACCACTGCTGAGAGCCAGAATACTGTCCAGATGGTGGTCACTGCTGCTCCGGCTGTCCAGCTCCTCAATACCAGAGTCTACCACAGTTTCCTGGGACTCGCCGCTCTTCGTTATGGCTGAGGCAGGTGGTGGGTGGTGCTCAGCACTGGGCCGCCTACTCCCACTCCCTGTGGCTACCGTGGAAACGGTTGCGATGCGCTGAGTGTGCAAGCTGACCGTAGCCGCAGTGCTAGCAATGATGGCAGCAGTAGTGGTTGCTGTGGCACAGGTTGCGGTCATGGAGAGGCTAGAAGTGCCTCTTAAAGGGGTAGATGTTGCTGGGGTGGAACTGGCAATATGTGGCCCTCTATAAGCAGGGGGGGCTGGAATTGAGATGGGAGGAGGTGTAGGAGAGGTGGCACGCCTGGTTACTGGAGTGTTGTTATAGAGGTGGTGGGACTGGGACAAGCCAAAGGGTCTGTTATATGATGGAGGAGGAGGGGGTGACACAGAAGGAGGTGGAGGAGGTCCAGTAGCTTGCAGAGTGGAAGGGGAATGAGGTGGTGGAGGATTTGGAGAAACAGCAGAAGGAGAAGGGGCAGATTGGGTCAAATTGGCCACTTCACTATCATAGGAAGTGAGACTGGAGGTGGTCGAATCACCAGCCTGTGGAGAGGGGAGGGGTGTATGAGCTTGAAAGCCAGTAATAAAGGTGTCTTTTGGTGGAGGGGGAGGTGCAGGAGGTGGAAGTGCGGCTGATTGTTGTTGTTGTTGTTGTCTAGTTGCTAAGTTGTTAGCCGTCATGCTGGTGTAACCTGCACGATCAAAGCTGTTAGCAAATTCCAGCGGTGGTGGAAGAGGTTCTGCAAACACAAACTCATCATCTGCATCCACTGAGGGAGCTGGCGGGGGTAGGACCATCAGCCCTGTTCCACTGCCTCCCTCCCCCCTAGTTCCCGTTTCCACTGTGGGGCGTGTGGCCATGGCAGGTGTTGGAGGAGATGGAGGGGTCAAGGACAGGATGTATGGTCCAGCCTCGCTCTCCATTCTTAAGAATGATGGTCTTCTAGGCTGCTGAAAGCTTGGCTGTGTTGACGGTTGTTGCTGATGACTCTGAGATCTTTCCATCTCTCTCTCCTTCTCACGTTCCCTTTCTCGTTCTCGGGACCGTTCCCTCTGCCTTTCTCTTTCTCGCTCTTTTTGCGTGGGCTGGTAGTGCTGAGATTGGTAATGGTGTGTGTGGACTGTTTTATCCTCTAAGAATCGAACTCTCAGGCCTTCCCTAGAAGGAGCACTTCCTGTAGTGTCTCTTTCAGCTCGTTCCGCAGATTCTTCACCCCAACCCCCACCTGCTCCTCTTAAAATCCTGGGGGATGGAGGCCGGCCTGAGGTGGTAGTGGCTGCTAGCGAGGAAGAGGTGACAAGGTATGAGGAAGTGTTGGAGGACTGGGCAACAGAAGAGCTGATGGATGAAGGAGCAACAGAATGAGCGAGCAAAGAGCCTGGAGGGGTGGTGGATGAAGGAAATGGGCCCATGCTGGAGAGTTGCCGGGTAAAATGGTGCTCCACAGTTCTTTCCCTGCGTAAACGACTATCGTCCTTAAGGGCACGTTCCCTTGCAGCCAGAGCGAGGCCCAGAGGAGACGACGGGTCAAGAACCTTTCCTGTCAGTGGGTGGATAAAGGTTGTTGTTGGAGGCTGTTGCTGCTGTTGCTGTGGACGACTGCCACTCAGATAGAAATCAGCAGGTACAGACTTGGGTTGATAGTCCCCGGGCGGTACAGATGTAGAGTACTCAGGTAGGCCAAAGGCAGGTGGCATGCTGCGGGTGTGCTGGATGAACGTATCCCCTGAAAACATGCCCTCATCAATGGATTTTGAGGGTCTCAGGTGAGGTGTAGGCTGGGAGCCTAGTTGTTGCTGCTGCAAATGCTGCTGGGAAGCCTGACTCCTTCCTATTCCTGATAGCCCAGTAGGACCTGCCAGTTCTTCCTCGGCAGACATAAAAAAACTAGCGCTTTTTCGCCGAGCTTCATGAAAGCGTTCACGATCCCTGCGGGCTGCTCCCACGATGGCAGCACCAAACTGACTGGTATAGTCCAGATTCTCTTGAGCTTGGAGCGCTGGCAGCACAGGGGGTGGGGGTGGGGGGACTGAGTGTGGCTCAGGAGGTGGCATTGTGGGAGCCGGTGGGGGCACCACCGGTGGGGGTTTAGAACTGTCACTCTCCCCAGGCATGGGTGGTTCAGCCTCAACACTGCTTCCCTGGCTACTGCGCCCACTGCTGCTGGTGGAGGGGGCTTTGACAATGATGGTAGGAATGGGTATAGAGCTCTTCTCCATCGAACCTTTCCCCACTAGGGTACTCTGACCAGAACGGAGGTCTTCCACCTTTTGCTGCTTTACCAGGGGCCCCTTGCCTCTCCGTACACCTGCCTTAGGTGCCCCACCTGCAGCGGTTGTCCCTGCTGCTGTGCGATCTGTCCTTGTCCCCTGGCTCTGAGAGGTTTGTTGCTGCTGAGGTATCACCGTGGCCACACTAGTAGGCGGGACAGCATTGCTATATCCCCTCCTTAAACCAACTGACCGGGCAACTGCAGCTCCTCCTGGCCCTGAAGACTCTGCTGTGTAACCCATTACCTTCCTCGAAGCAGTTCTGCTAGGGACAGAAGAATGAGCTTGTGCATGGGAATAAGCGGTTGCATGGTCGGCAACTCCAGAGACTGTGGGAGGCCCAGGGGACCTGTCTCTCTGCCCATGAGCGTGATGAGATGACTGGGAATAAATCTGATAGTGAGTTGAGGTGGAGGTAGACTGGGACACAGAGACTGAGGGCTGCTGGGAAGCTTTGCCTCTCCAACCCATAGAGGGTGCAGAAGAGAAAGGCGGATCAGGAGGTGCCGTGGTCGGTGGTGGGGGGATGTCATCCGGGCCCGGGACTGAAAGACTCCGTGCAAACTTCATGGCTGGAGGATGAAGGAACTGCTTCTCCTCCTCCGGAACCCCTTTAGATCCAAAGAGGTGCAGGAAAGAAAGAAAAGGGTAAATAAGAAAAAGTATGGCAGAGATCTAGAAGGTTTGATACAAATGAAACAAACAAATAACGACAGAAGATTCTGAAAAAGAAAAAAGTATGAGAGGTTAAAATTAATTGTGAAACCAATGAAACTGCTTCCGTTTGTCTGTCTGTCTGCTTGCCTGTTTACTGCTAGGGTGCTTTCACACTTGGCTCAAGTACATTGAAATTGGAAGAAGGTTTGTTCTTATAAAGAAGTCATCTGAACCATGGGATGATTAGGTGTAGGCGTAAGGATACACCTACTACAGGGTTGCCAGATCCCACGAGAGAAACAAGCAGGTAGATCTATGCTAATAAGCGCAAAAGTAGCTAAATTACACAAGGTTTCCAAGTGTGCTTGTTCAGGAGACTTATTTTTTAGTTTGGACAGGTTGGTAGTTAATCTTGCGGGACCTGAAAAGCCTGGAATTAAATTAATCTGCAACACTTTTGTGGAGACTCTAAAATGCAGTGTTTGCTTGAAGAAATAATTAATGTTATTGTTTCATTATTACAGTTTCATGTTTGTGAGATTTTGTTTGATGAGATTATACATTGGTTGAAACATCATTCATTGGTTGAAACAACATTCATTGGTTGAAAAATCCGATTATTGAGTTTTGAGTCATGTAAATCAGGAGCTCAGATTAGACCACAAAATCAGATTTTATGTAAATACTGGATTATTATTTGCTTAAAGGGTGGCCTTGCCTAACAATTTCAGTTGCATTTGAGATGACTTTTTTAGGATCTAGCATCAAAGCCAACTTCCAAACTTCCCCCAGTACTCATAACTCCCGATCCAAAGACATTCTGGAAAAAAGTGCAAGTGTGACCACACTCTAAGAGTAAATGATACCCATCTTCCAGCGACGAGACGTGCAGGTTAGTACTGCAAATCACTCTTCTCTGTGTTCGTGTCTGTTGTCAGCTGTGTTAGTTACGCCATGCGTGATTGTGTTACAAAAAAAGAAAGCTTCACGATCTATGGACTACATGCACCATAAGAAGTTCTTAGTTAGGCTACGTTGGTGTTATGTCCAAAGATCTTTAACACAGTCCTGAAAAAGACTAACACAAACACAACTAGACCAAAACATATCTCTGAATGTCCAGCCCAAACCAGGATGGCCCAGCTACTAAAGCTGCGGCTGAGCTTCAAGCTACACAGATGAGCCCTCTACAGCAAAAGCATGACAAGTTATTGTTTAAATCCACTAAATGGAAGTGCTTTCATAGTTTATGGCGCTCCAGAAGCCTGGATCAACCATCCTGCACTTTTGCTTCACAGATAACGTCCTGCAACAAGGCATTGGTCCATATTAGCATAATTATGGGTTCTTTGCCTGTTTTGGTTTGATTAAGCAAACCCGGATTAAATCGGTGGGGCAGAACAAAGCGAGAGCTTATGAGACTCAGGCTGGTGTGGATCCCTTCGAACCCAAAGCCACACTAGAGCTCTAGAAGCACAGGCACAGGTGCAACAAAACAGCTGCGCAGGCAGACAGACAGACAGACAGACGGACAGCCTCACCGATGGACTTCTGTCGCAGCATACCGTGCTGGGGGGCATGGCCAGGAGCAAACGGGCTGCGATCGTAACCCAGCCCTGCCCCGGACGACGTCATCCCCATCCCTGATTGTTCGTAATTTGACTGGGAAAGAGAGAAGGGTTGTTGGGAAGAGCATCGTGAGTGTATTTTATCGTAAATTAAGACGTTTAATATATATATATATATAGCATGCATCGTAGCGGCGCCAACCTTAAACGTGCTTAAAACATACAAATTCAATGCAAATTCATTAACATAACAAAAATTATTGTCACGACCACCTGTCTTCCTCACTACATTTCCCAGAATTCATCGCTCCCGATTCCCATTGTAAAGTCAAAATCGCCAACCGAACCATCGTAAAACAGTTAAGTGCCATTTAAAGACTGATCTTAACGCTGCCGATCCACGAGCAGAGATGGGAGTTAATGCCTTGTTTAAAAAGCAGAATAGAGACAGTTCTAACTCGGTTGGTGTGCTTGGAGACTTTTTTTCTGTGAGTTTCTCTTGCTTGTGTGGATAATTTTCGCCTACTTGTTCGCACCAAGCTGTAAACGATGTTTGTAAGTGTATGAACCTGTCCTATTGTAAGTAGTACCTGTCCTATTGTGAGTTGTACTTCTTTTTTTATAATCCCAGAAATCATTCCCTGGCAACAGCAACAAATGTAAAACTACAAAGTACATAAACAACAATTCCCACATACATGTACCTCATTATAAAAGCCTCGGCCACGTTCTCTCTTGACCCCCTGACCCCTTGGCAGTGGGGCATCATTAGTGTTGATGGTCTGCTGTGCTGCGGCTAAAATCTCGTCCAGTTTATCTGAGAAGGATAAGAAAATTCACTCTTGTTTGTTTATACCCATATCTCTATTTACTGCATATATAATGAAATAAACAAACAAACTTGTGCATACATTCGGTAAAATGGTTCCTATCTCAACAAACTTGACCCAAAAACACACGCACACTGTCCCACCTGGGTTCGACCCCTAGTGGTGCCTTTTGGCAAAGTCAGGCTGCTTGTCTCTGAGGGAGAAGCAGTCGAAGATTCCTATTCAGTCCTGAGATGGACTCAGCCCCATTAAGCCCCTCAATACGGTGATCAGGATAAGCGTGGTTAAATTGCTCAGAAATAAAATCAATAAACATAGCAGCAGTGCTGCTGGAGTCCTTAAAGACCTCATTGTAGCACTGTAGTGCTGAGAATGTTCCAGTAATGAAGTGATTGGAATGAAAATAAGGTGTGAACTAAACACTCGGGTGTGATGAGCGCCCCTGAGAAGCACTTACTCAGAGCCATCTGATAGACCGTCCTCTTTTTGTCTGTAGCTTGTGAGGATTCAAACTCTGCAAAACACACACGTATACACACAAACACACGGTGAGTCCTGGCTTTGAATTTGGCTCATAAAGATTTCCATGCTCGGGTTTGAGCCACAAGGGCTTTTACCTTGTTTTTTCTTCCAGGGTGCTGAAGCTGCGAGCGAGAAAAAGTATGAATGGAAAAGTTATAGCCGTACATTGCATTGGATTTACAAAGAGAAAGAGGGAAAAAGCTAAAAGGACGAAACGAAATAATAAAGCGAAGTAATTCATCTCTTACCTCTGTCGACTGCGAGGCATTACCAGGGCAAGGCATTAACGAGGAGGAAAGGCATGAAAGGTCAATAAGGACAGGGGTTAGACAACAACAAAAACTACATGTGGGTACAAGAAGGGATGAAAAAAGGTGCAACATTTTGAGGGAGTCTCAGCGGTATTAATTCAGCACATTAGAACAGGCATATGGCAAAGGTTGGCACGCTGCTGGCACTTTCTTAACACCTGGCAAGTATTTAGAAGGTTAAACAGACGCTGTGAAAAAGGATGGGTACGTTTCGTACGTTGAGCGCAAATTCGATCAAGCATTTTCGGTAATAAATCCCTGCACAACTGCTCCTACGCCGTTTTTGTTGATACTTTTTTACATCATGCGCTGCAAACCTCTTTCCCAAGAGGGTCATGTATATATTAGGGGCCTCTGGCAAGCCAAGCGGGATGCCAACTGGAGTGGCTCAGCAACGTTGACCACCGCTGAGCCACCTGGTTCCTATGCTGGCTCCGGTGAAATACGATTTGCGTGGTGATTCCCTCATGACGATTTTAAGGTGTTCCCTCATGGCTTGGCTGTGGATGCTTGGCATTTACAGAGCATGAAGTACCATAACTTCTGTGATGCCCATGTTGTGAGTGTCGGGCCTGGATGTGGGGTTCCTGAGGTTTCACCCCGAGTTACAGAGCCTACTCTGGTAACAGGAGCTGGGTTGGTGGTATGTGGCACAGACCAGGGGTTCCAATGGTTCATATTTGGCTTCTAAGACATTAATCATATTGGCCGGTCTCACCTAGAGAAGTCTCTTATGCAAGGTTGTGTTTTATAAGACACATTTATCCAGCAGTTTGTCTTCGCCTGCAATCTAAACATGAGCCCCCGTTATTCTGAGCTCTAATAATTTTTCCATACTGCTAGCAGCCTTTCAAAAGCCGCTGGCCTCTGTCACGTGACCATCGTCACTGTTCACATCCGTCAGACGAGATGTTTGCCTGCTGCGAACTGGCAGCTGCTAATTAGCGCACTATTTAGAAGCGAGTACCATCCTCGCTGTGCTTCAGCTGGGGAGAAATCAAATCCAACCCAATAAACCAAGCAGTCTTTTCCCGAGGTGAGGGATTAAGAGTTGGAATGTAGGAATGTAGTGCTGGTGGACTCACCACCTATTTCTGACCTTCCAGATGCCATTTCCTCAGTGCTGAGCCACCCTTGTTCAATGCCCGCCTCTAGCAAGCTGAGGTTCAGCTGAGCTGTGTCCCATTTTATTGTAGTGGGTGCTGAATGGGGCACCTGGCACGGGTCAAGCAATGGACGGTGCTCTTTCAAAGCTTTTTGTATCACATTGGTTTCAGATTTTTGCTAATGGAGGGGCTGGCTGTACTTTTATTTATTCATGACTTCATTTGTTTTTGCTGCATAATTGTGGCACACGTATTAAAACTCATTATCTGCCGTTTGGGATCACTGGGCTCTAAGGACACAGTGGGACATCGCCCTCATACGCCCACATTCTACACTGAGCATGCTCAAAGTAAAAAACAACCCACATTCAGTATGCTCAGAACTACAAGCCATTAAATAATTCAGAGAAAAGCTTGGACGGTGTGGGAAAATGCTAATTAAAAACTAAACGCTGTTTATTTTGGTCTAAAACTCTTCTTCATTAATAAAATACTTTTCTGCATTAATGCTGCATTACAGAAGTGTAAATGACCTTTACCAAGGGTCCAGACCCAACCCCATATCATGATAGAACCTGGCTTTTTTTACTTGTTCCTCAAAATAGTGTGGATTCTCCTTTTCATCTTTGGTCCTTTGAAGATCTGTAATCCTGATTGGTCTAAGCACAATCCCCGTTTCCATAGTGACGGTCCATCCTAGATGCCTCTGAGCCCTGAGAAGTAGGTGGAGCTTCTGGACATGGTTATCATGAGGCTTGTTTGTTGTACAGTAAAGTTTTAAGTGGTATTTGTGAATGTAACTCTGTATTGTAGAGCTTGATAAAGGTTTGATAAAGTAA
>JAYJMA010000022.1:384764-398484 GCA_036873895.1 Parotocinclus cabessadecuia
AGGGGCATCGTCAGACCCACTTTACTGGGATATGTACCCCCAGTGAAATGTTGCTGTGCTTTATCTTGTATTACTTACCCTACATTTCTCGTAATGGCCCAGCATCTTTCCAAAATCTTGAGCAGTAGTACATTTTTAAACTCACAATAGTATCAGACTTAACCCATTCGAAGTGTTACAATACCCACATACTTATTTAAAGTATTAAATAACTATTAGGAGTATGAACTCACCTGAATGTCTAAAAGTTTTAAAATGAACTAAATTATTTGGGCTGCTAATTTTGCTTTTTATCATAGCTTTAAGCTATGATAGCTATTGAAAATATTCATTAATAAGCTTCCAAGCTAATGCCATTAAAATGCAGTGAAGCCACAGTGATCTAGTTTCCCTTGTGTCATGTGACCAGTCACTGAGCTTTGCACTCCCAATTCAATGCAGGAAACACTAACCTGCACTTGGTGAAGACTGCTCACACACACTAGACGTATCGCTGTAGTTGTTGGAAGTTTGCTCACAGAGCTTCTTCTTCATGCTGCCGTCTTCCTTTATGGAGTTCTTTTTGTTCTTGATAAGAATTTTACCCATCAGATCCATTGGACTTGGCAGAGGAACTGTTGCCTCCAGCTAAACAGATGAACACAGCAGGGTTGCAAGATGGCTACCAAAATAATCATTGTTTTATACTTTCCCCTGTATGTGGGAGAGACACTACCACAGAGGTTAGGCCCGTCACCTCACAGCTCCATAGACCTGGGCTTGAGACCCGGTACAGCTGCTCTGAGTTTGTATGTTCTCCTGCTGTCTGTACGGATTTCCCCTGAGATCAATCAATTGGCTTCCCTAATAGTGTCCCAGTGTGTGTGTGTGTGTGCGCATACTCCCTATGTTGTCTTATTACCCCTGCCCTAGTGCGGTCCGTACCTTGGGTTTGGGCAGCTGGTTAGGCTCTGGTTACTGGAACTGGATTATGCAGGTTTAAAAAGTAAGTGTTTGTGCTGTATGTGAATAATACATTTGCAACCAGGTGAAAATAAACCTCTTTTGGCTGCTACTATTAAACTATACTATTAAGTCACCAAAGGGTACCCTGCTAATTAGTTTTGCCACAGGTTTTCGGCCCTATGCTCTACATAACATAGTCATTTCCATTTAGCTGGGCTTGTTACTGGCACTATTATTACACCCGCAGTGGATTTTTTTCTCTTAATACACAGACAACCTTCACATTGCACCCTCAAGTCCACCAAGTTTAGAACTTAAGTTAATTAAATTTTTTGCTTTATTGAATATTGCCTGATATCAATTTGCCAATATCCTTATCGGTTAGTAAAATAAGAAACCTCTAGATGGAGCTAGAGTACCAAAGTTAAACACGCGGTTCTCCGTCATCTTCGTATTGTTAAATCTTACAGAATTTTAGTTTTTAAATAATAATAGAAGTTGTAGGTTTTGCTAACCATTCAATTCTCTATAGAGAGGGGAATTAAGAACATTTATAAGGTAAAAGCCATATATATATATATATATATATATATATATATTTTTTTTTTTTATTTTTTATTTTTTTTTTTTACTTTTTTTAAATATAGTATTATAATAATGTTATATATTAAAGGCGTATACGAAACGACCATTATCATGGTTTTCATGTGTGTCAATTGAAGTCACCCTTCAGCTATTCACTAAATGTGTGCAGTTACATTTGCACATTCGCAATTTAAAAAATCCTTATGAAAGTGTGTCAAGTTTGGTCAAAGCATCTTCGTGGCTAGAGAATGTCCCACAAAACCCTGATAAACCACTATTAATCAATGTAGTTTTATACATCCTGTAGATACAGACATGCTGGACAGCTTCCATCTGGACAGTTAATTGTATACAGAACAATTAATTGTTAGTAGAAGAAGTCCAAGATTTCCTGAGATTTGTGATGAGTTTACAGCATATTTGTAGCCAGCATATGATGCCACTCCTAATCAGCTTCTACAACCTCAAACAGAGATGGATTTGGTAAAATTATAAATAGACAGATCAGTTTTTGACTTTTTTTTAGTTTTCCATGTACAGTCTCTCTCTATAATTATATGAATCAAATAATTACACTGGTTGTTACCTCATTATACACCCAAATCTTACTGTTCTTATCAGCAAACAGGTATGAGCCATCCACAGCACCCTTAAATCTTAGAAATGTTTACAATAGCAAACTAGTACTTTTATTTCGTGTTTGTACTTAGAGCACACATTAAACATGCCTCTTATAATCTTCACATGGGAAAGAGGACCAAACTTGACATAAAGCTCTGTCAGCTTTTCACATTTGGACAGTTGGCTTGGCTCTGGCAGATGAATCTAACTTCACACAATCTTCCAAACAAAGACCAGAGTGACAAAGCGGGCAAGATTCAGGCCTTTGCTACCACAGTATCTCTACTGGCACAATAGATGTATTACCTCATATCATTCACAAAGCCAAAGACACTTCCCTAATGAGAGAAAGTGTGGGGACGAAAGGAGGAAAGCAGTTACACAAGGAATGGTGAAGGGGCTTGGCAAGGTCCTCTACTGGAGCACAAAGCTTGCTTTTGACTGGTAACTATGACAACTAGAAAGGGGGGCACATAAAGGTTTAGTTGGTGGCATGTTTCCATGTAATTTAACTAAAGTAACATGTTCTGCGATTTGACAAACTTAAGGTGAACAAACCAGATTAGTGTACAGGTGATAAAAAGCAAAATAGATTTACGATACATATTCCTCCAAAAGTCTCATTCTGGTAAATTTTTAAAGAGACCCGGCTATGTTTGGATTGTGTTTACATGTTGTGTGCGTGTGTGTGTGTATGTGTGTGTGTGTGCGTGTGTGTGTTAAGGAGAGAGACAGATACAGAGAAAGAGAGAAAGAGAAAGAGAGAAAGAGTGAGTGAGAGAGAGAGAGAGAGACAGAGAGAGACAGAGAGAGAGAAAGAGAGAGACAGAGAGAGAGACAGAGAGAGAGAGAGATACAGAGAGAGATACAGGCAGACAGACAGAGAGCGACAGAGACAGAGAGAGAGAAAGCAAGAGAGAGAGAGGCAGACAGAGAGCAACAGACAGAAAGAGACAAGATAGACAGAGCGAGAAAGACAAAGAGACAGATTTTGTTCCCCATTATAATTCTTAAGTGAATGGACATTGATTGGATGGTTATTGTACACCGGTTACTTGTATATCTAATTCACATCTGAATGACAGAAAACTAGTGCGAGCCAATCTTTCCAATACCTGCTGAAAGAAAAGAGAATTGCAGTCTTAAAGAAAAAGCTCTTTTCATTTTCGATTTGAGTGTTTGAAAACCAAACAATATGATGCCAATGATCTAAACTATTACATCATACAACTCCTCATGTTCTGTTTCACTGTAAATTCAATCAAATGTTTGAATCAAATGTCTGTCATACCATAGTTAGGGAGCACCACGGGTCCGGGCATGTGACAGCCGCAGACAGAGCATCACCAAGAGGGGACCTAAGCACTAACCCCTGGTAATACAGGAGATAATCCAGTGACTGCACACTGAGACCTGAAATTGTACGGCTCTCAAAATGACCTAAGTAATAATTTCAGACCTTTTCTTTGCCAGGACAGCATATTTCTGCAAGTTTGGTGCCACAGAACCTCACTGGACTTTGGGTGTCATTGTCCCATAATGGAACTCCATAAAAAACAGACCTCTCTTTGGCAGGAACAGGGTTCTCATTGCTCCTCAGGGTAACCAGAGCAGTGGTGATCCTACATAACCTTCATATACCCGTCTTTGACAAAAAGTGCCAAATCTTTTGAGTCTGGCAGTATATAATCTGATCATTAATACACTTACAAACCGGTAAGTTCAGAAGACTCATAACAAACAGGTATAATGAATGATACTACCATTAACCCGAAAAACAAAGCCTTTATAAGAGTCAGAACCGATCAGACGTGACTTTACCTTGTTGTACAAAGCGCATATGTGTAAGGCGGTGTTTCCTGAGGCATTCTGGGATGACGAGTCGGCGCCGTAAAACAGCAGATGCTCCAGATGCTGCGAGTTTCCATTCTGACAGGCCTGCAGGAGAAAGGAGGAGGAAGAGGAGAAGAGGAAGGACGAAGACAGAGAGCGCGACAGAGAGAGCATGATGAAGAGTGAAGAAGAGAGAAGCAAGAAGAAGGTACAGAGGATGTGTGTGAGAGAGAAAGAGAGAAAGAGAGAGAGAGCTTCACATGAGCTCCTCAAGTTTCTTTTAATTTTCCGTTTTAAAAAGAAATAAAACTTAGAAACTACTTAGAAAATATCCAAAATCAATACTATAATTCAATATTAAACATAAAATCATTACTTTAAGACATCTATTATTAAATGTGGCACAGAAACCTCATCGGATCTTACAAAATAGCTTAGCAGTTTAGCTGGTGTAACAGAGCACAGCAGGAAAAAGAAGAGGACAAAATTCAGAACAGACAAGAGGAAGAAATGAAGAAGGACAAGAGAAAGGAATTAAAGGCTGTTGGAGTTAATAAGAAGGAAATCGGCTACAGGAAAATTAACTAAAAAGAAAAAAAAGAAAACAGATCAATTCAGCACAAGAGCCGGAGGGACTGGATTTACTACAGCAGCACAAATCTGTGTGTTCATTTCAACACTAAGGGTACGAAAGCAGCAACATATTGTGCACGGGCATTAATTAGATAGGTTAATTCACTTGAAAGCATCAGAAAATATAGACACAATATTATTACAATTGCTGAAGTGTTTAGCATAGCTGCTAACCCTTGGAGAGTGACTGTTATTAAAGCCCCTCCCCCAGTGGACCATTAGGCTGCAGGCATTTTTTTTTAATCTGATCCATTGTATGAACATAGCAGCAGCAGCAGAGCTCCAACATAGCAACATAGATTAAAAACACAGAGAGACAGCCCAGAAATCTTATTTCAAACCAGCAGCCTAGTTAAAGATAAATCCAGCACCACTTATAACCTGCAGTTCTACACAACGGACACAGACCTGTGGCATTCCACTATCTGCAAATCAGTACAAGCACGTGACAAAACATTGGATTTGTAATGGCCGTCAGATCTACATTTTTACAAACTGTGAGAAAGTATCGGACAGTAGATTCCTAACAATAAACTTATATCAGAATGGAACAGTCATGGTACAAGAAAGTGAGGCTGAACTTACACAGTTGGAAGAGACCTCCCCCCCCCCCTTTAAGCAGAGAGAGAGTAGCTGATCACAACCCACCCATTCCGTCTGAAACACACACTACACAGAGAGAAACAGCGCCCCATTACAGCCACACCCCAACAGCAGAGGACATGTGCCTCTCGCACCAGTACTGCTCTGGTCCTGAGCCCATTCCTCCACGGTACTGTAACAAAGCTAAGAGACCATCTCTCAATATTAGAAATAGAGATTGTAGAACTAAAGGAACAGATGAAGACCTACATCTCCACCAGTTCAGAAACAGAACCCCTCAGGGATCAGCTCAGTCTGGCCAAACATCAGCTAGAGGTATTAAAAGCAGGAGCTGAGAAGAGACATGTTTGATGATAAAGAAACACTGAGGAAGGAACTAGCAGAGTACATGGGCAGTGCAAACAAGAACCTATCAGACCTGAAGCTCAAATTTAAAAGAGAACTATCAGACCTAAGACAGGAGTTGCACCACAGAGACACTGTCATATAGTCTCTCAAATCACAGCTACAGGTCCAGAATACTCCATCAATACCACCCAGAGCATCACAGCCTCTAGCTTCACCAAATCACTGCCCAGGACACAAAAAATTGATCTAAACGATAAAGATAACTCCTACTACCTCAACTCAAGACCCCAAAACCTGCAGTTCAGATATGCCACAAAGAGGGACTGGTTTTGCAATCCTTATTGACTATAATGGGAAGTTCCTACAATAGGAGAGACTTTTCCCAAAAAAGAGAACAACAAAGATATAGTGTGCAAGAATAAAAAAAATGCCCTTCAAATCCTCTCTTACAACACCTAACTAACTAAACTAATTAACTGTATATCATTCATACAGGCACTAATGATCTCAGATCAGAACAGGAGAGAGTTGGGGGACTAATGTGTAGAGTAGCACAGAGAGCAGCGGAGACTTTTCCCAATGCAAAAATCCTCATTTCAACCCTCCTGCCTCACAAAGACTTTCATCCAGCCACCATCCAGAAAGTAAATGCGGACATCTCGAGAGGATGTGCACTGATTTCTAATGTACATCTGGCCCACCGCTCCAGCATCACCCCTCAACCAACTGTTTGATCACGTGCACTTAAACAAACAACATATCAAAGAGTTTGTCAAAAAAACTGAAGGACGTGGCACAGGGTGGACACCTGAACATGGATAGCAAACCCATGTACAGAAGCGGAGAACGTCCAGCTTTACACAACCGCCAGGAGAGCACCCGCACAACATCCAAGATCATATCCACAACTCCAGCAACACCATCGCAACGTACGCCAATCATCTCAACACCCCCAATAGAGTCAGACCTGCACCTCTGCCACAGCTGAGAGCCAAGCTCGGCCACCCAACAGTCCCACCAGTTCTGCAGCACCAAGAAGAGAGCAATGCATCAGAAACACTGTCCCAAGAACACAACCCTCAGCAGCCACATAGTTATGCCGACGCCCTCTGAGGAACCCACAGCAATCAAGACCTGGTATATACGTATATATATAATGATATGTAGATATATATGTGTATATATATACATATATGTGTATATATTGTCAAGCAGTTAAATTACTGTTGTATAATGTTACATAGACAGATACACGCTACTTTTTCTCAGTTTTAACAGAAGAACTGAAAGAAAAGGAAAATATAATGGCAGCACTTTCGATTTGTATGTGGAATATCAAAGGCTTGAGCTCATCAGCCTTTGGTCTAAAAAGTCTAAACAAAGAATTTCAAAACTGTAGAGAGAACCTTGATATCATAATTCTTCAGGAGACATGATATAAGGGGATATGGTCACTCACTGTCCTAGAACATATAAAGAAACTGAGCACAGTATGCCAGGGTAGATGATCAGGCGGGATAATCATCGGGTATAAATCCTATCTTCATCAGTTCATAGACATTTTAAAATAGGGGAAATATCATATTTGGCTTAAAACAAAAAAAAAAATACTATACTACTTACTGCTCACAAAAAAACACACACAGTCCCCCTATCACTCACCGATGACATGATTTCTGAGTTGGAAAAAGAGGTGTGCCATTTCCAGGCCCAGGGAAATGTGCTCATCTGTGGGGACCTGAATGCTAGAACAGGAACACAACCTGATTTCATACACACACAAAAAGATCATTTTATCAGCAACAAAATGTCTCTTGGTAAATTAATTATTTCACCCCCACAGAAACAACTATGACAGCGCAGTAAACAGAAATGGAAAAGACCTCCTGCAGCTCTGTCAAAGCCTGGACATGTATATCATCAATAGTTATCAAAAAGATACGAGGGGACACATTACTAAAATACACATTTTGCTCACCTCTTGGGAAAAGTACAGTAAACTGTATGCTGACAGATTTAGACCCTTCCTCTCTCAGTGCATTCACTGTCAAACCACTAACCACACAACCCAGTAAGCTGTACAACATCAGGAAACCATACAGATGGGCTCAAAATAGCACCGAAGAGTTCCAGAAGGCAATTAGCACCCTAGAAATCCAAACTCAATTAGACACATTTATGGACACTACACATACTCACAGTAAAGAAGGAGTAAATCCGGCAGTAAAAAAATTAATAAAATGTTCAGAAAAACATCAGAAAAAGCTCAACTGAAAATTAGTACAAGAATGCCAAAATATCTGAAAGGAACTAAGGAAACTATCTAAACAAAAAGATCCAAACAACACGAATACACGCCTTCTCTACTGTGAGAACCACAAAAGCACAGTACACTTACAAACAACTAACACAAATTGAGGAATCAATTCAAACAAATCATTTCTGGAACATATTGAAATTGAAATTGAAAAAAAAAAAAAGAATGAATGCGATGAATTGGCAATACAAAACAGCAATATTTGGACAAACCACTTTAGAAAACTCTTCCACAAAATAAAGACCAATTTAAATCCACAGCATAATCGTATAATCAAAAAATTGGAGGAACTAGAATAAGTTATTAGGAACTAGTTATTAAAGAAAATCAGAATCCACTAGACTTCTTAATCACAGAACAAGAACTCAATGAAAAGATTAATAAACTCAAACTAAATAAAGCAAGTGGGCCTGGTGGGATACTAAATGAAATGATCAAAAGTTCCCATTCTAAATTACAGATGGTTATTCTGAAATGATTCAGTCTGGTATGGCTTACTTCCCTGAAATCTGGATTTCTGGATGAATAACATCGATCTTTCAATAAGGAGATATGTTTGACCCTGAAAGTTACAGAGGCATCTGTGTGAGCAGTAATCTGTTGAAGTCAATGTGGAGCATCCTAAATTCCAGACTCTTCCTTATGAAGCACAATGTCCTAAGTAGAAGTCAAAGTGGATTTATACCAAATTACCACAGCACTGATCATATTTACACCCTATACACCCGACTGAAAAATATGTTACCCAAAATAAAACCAAAATCTTTTCATGTTTTATTAACTTTAAAAAGGCATTCGATTCGATTTGGCACCAAGGATTATTTTATATACTTTCAGAAAGTGGTGTAGGGGGTAAAACATATGAACCCATTAAATCTATGTACACAGAAAGCAGGTGTGGAATTAACATTGACAATAAATAAACAGAGTGCATCTCCCTGGAACGTGGTGTGAGACAGGGATGCTGTTTAAGGCCAACATTGTTTAACATTTATATTAATTAATTAGAAAAAATTCTGCAGGACTCCGAGATCATCCTGCTCTACACAGACGACCTGGTTCTGCTGCCCTCCATAGAGCAAGGTCTACAGCAGAACCTGGACCCGCTGAAGCAGTACTGCCAGAACTGGGCCCTGGCCGTCAACCTCTATAAGACATTATAACATTCCAGAATTAGGCCGATACCCACTTATTCCAAAAATACAATAAAGACCAATCAAATTCTGGACCCATTTACAGCACAGTGCCCTACACTCATACCACTGTAAAGCTCAGCAGTACCACAAGTCGAGCAAAAACACCTGTCATCTCACTCAGCTGGTCCTGAAGCACAGTTCGACTAACACAACCTAACGCACACTAACACCACACAAGCTGACGACCAAAAAAAAGAATCCAAAAATGACAAATCAGCTACAACAGAGCTACAGCTATCAGCCACTGGGAAGAACATACTAAATCCCAGAGTAAGCTCCAATGCTATTTGGCCCTAAAACTGAGATCCACCCTGACAGAATACAGACTCAGTGCTCACCGCTAGCCATATAGACGGGCCGACACAACAAGTCCTGGCTAGCCAAAGGACAGAGTGTGTCAACACTACCTGTTAAAAACATCTGAGACAGAGCTGCATTCTGCCCAAAATATTAACAGATTAAAACCGACTTTCATACTAAAATTACTCTCTAGCTTCCCTTATTTCAATCCCTTCCTCATCCAGAGAAATTACCCTACTTTCTAAGGGTAACATATAAAATGGTGCAAACTGGCAGTGCAGTACATCCATGCCTGTCACAGTCTGAGGGACAGTAAGTGACCATACCAAATATATACTGTAAATATAATCCATGTATATACCATTAATTAATTGTTCTAAACATTATTATATCGTTATAATCATTATCATTATTAACACATTTGACTGTTTAATGTTCCAAAGATGTTATTTATTGTTCTGTATTTTGTTGTTATTATTGTTAGATGATCACAGCTTTGGCGAGTGTGAATATTTGTCATGCCAATAAAGTACCTTTGAATTTTAAGACATAAAGAAGGAGAGAGAAAGAGAGAGAGAGAAAGAGAAAGAGAGAAAGAGAGAGAGTGCGAGAGAGCCAGAGAGGGGGAGCGAGAGAGGTAGCTTGTCAGAACACTGACACTTTTTAATTAACGCTGTTGTAAAAGTGAGAGACGGCGAGAGGGCGCAACATCAAAATAGACACGTAAAGGTAAAAATCACACCGTATAACCTTACACACACACACACACACACACACACACACACACACACACACACACATACATACAAAGTTTTTATGAAACTGCACTTTTGTTTCTGAGGGAAAAAAATCAAACGTCCTCGCACTGACAATCAGACATCTAGCTGCATCCTTCATCTTTCGTCCTGCTGACTTGGGTTTCAGCACCTCCTGGCTGACTCACCAATGGTAAGAAATCTTATTTTGGCAAAGATAAAGAGCTCTCAATTGTTTTGTCCAACAAAGCAAGTTTTCCTTGCAGAGGCATAAAAGAAAGAAAATCACATTTAAAATGGCCTCAGCCTTCTCCCTGTCTCTGTCACTTAGTCCATCATAGATGGCTCAGAGTCCAGATAAGTGGGCGGAGCTACTGGACATGATTAATATGAGGCTTGTTTGTTGTACAGTAAAGTTTGAAGTGGTATTTGGGAATGTAACTCTGTATTGTAGAGCTTGATAAAGGTTTGATAAATTAATCCCTTGCCCATGTGCTTCTATCGGCTATTGATGAATTTACAGTTCTTGATTTAGAGCCATCTGAGGGAGTGGAAAGAGATCACCCCTCCTCAGTTTAGGTTTTTTAGGACTGAAATCCCTCCAGATTCTGAATCGTTTAATAATATTATGCTCTATAGAGGGAGAAATATAGAACTCGTTCTTCCTTTTTAAACTTTTGGTGATAAACTGGAGTTCCTCTGCCCAGACTTTCTTGGATGCTGCTTTTGTTCTAATCATGATTATAATCATCGGTTTGAAAAAACATCATTATTTTTTTGATCTCATGCTTAGCCTTAAATTGCTTCCGTCCCCACCTTTTTTAGGTTTGCAGTGGATGTGTATTAACAACTTCAATAAATTAATTATCTAGCAATATCTAGTATATAATAAAGAAGTAAGAAAAGTGGAAACCTGTGTTGGCATCTCATACAAGAGCATACACCAATCTTAGATCACATCTAATTTATATATTTTTTGAAATATAACTTACTATTACTTATGAAAACTATTATTTTTATGAACGGCTCTGTGGTTCCAATGAGCAACAAAGGACACAGCAACACATGAGCTTGAATTAATTGAATGTCATGCAAAGAAATCACACAAAGAAATAACAATTAATTATCTAGCAATATCTAGTATATAATAAAGAAGTATCTCAGGTTCAAAATGTCTTCAGACAAATAAAAGTCAAAGGAAAGGAAAGAAAAAGTTTGAAAGGTGAATGGATAAGATGTGAAGATGAGGATGGCTGTGTTACCTCTTACTTTCTTTTCCCTATGGACTGATGAAGTGACTGATGAGCTTGGAGGATGGAGAGATGATGTAAAGAGACAGAAGAAGAATGAGTGGCCATGCTGGAGGCTTTGCACTCAGACAGGTTAACACACACACACACACACCTGATGGGTCTCATCCCAGCCGTTCTCATCTCTCACACCGATCTTGGCTCGGTGATAAAGCAGCGTTTCGCAGCAGGACGTGTCGCCCCCTGTCAGCACAGTGTGGTAGAGCGGGGTCAGCCCGCGCCGGTCCTTGTAGTCCAGAGACGATCCCAGAGACAGCAGAGTCTAACACAGACACAGGAGAGAGTGTGTGTAACAACACTAAACTAACTGCCACAGTCGGTTTTACACACTTTAAGAAACAAATCTCTGAATCAGTGAATCATTTATCCATGACAGCGAATCAGTCCTTTGTTATCAAACCTTTGACGTGTGAATCAATGAATCATTTGGCCATCAAAGCGACTCAGTCGATTTAAGTTTGAATCAGTTAATCAGTGCGGATGAAGAGAGGAATGAAGCTTGTTTGGGACCAAACCATTAATTATTTGAATAAGCACTAGGTCTCCGAATGAGAAAGAATCAAACCTTGGTCACAAACCTCTCAGGATTTTGGGATTTTGAATCAGCAAAATGACCCAGGTCTTGAAAATTATAAAACCGAATAAAAATCTGCCATTTAACTCCGGATGCTGCTGTTGATGTGTTTAGAGACTTTTTGTGTACGTTCCTCGTGTGTGTGTGTGTGTGTGTGTGTGTGTGTGTGTGTGTGTGTGTGTGTGTGTGTGTGTGTGTGTGTGTGTGTGTGTGGATGATTTTCCATTACTTATTTGTGTCAAGCTATAAATGGCGTTTGTAAGTGTATGTGCCTGTCCTAGTGTAAGTAGTACTGTTCTGTTTGTTATATTCTGTCTTACCTATAACTATATAAACTGGTTCACATTCACACACTGAGTCTCTGTTTGATTTTCTGATCGTCTGTGTTATTCCTAATACTGTTTATCAAAAGTATCGGGTCCATTATCAGACCATGCTCTTAAGTGTTACGGCTTTAATCGGTACATTGCTGTATTTACTATAGTTAGAGTGACTTTCCATCAATGAAAAACCCTGTAATCTTGGGTTTATTCCAAATGGCTCATTGTGAAGCTCATCCGAGGTACGAGAACAAAAGAAACAACTCTTTTGTGCATCACGCAGTTACTGATACCGATTCATTCTCCTTGGTGATTCATTCAAATCGTTTGCATTATATAAACAGCTCAGATGAATGAGTGTGTAATACAGCGGTAGTTGTGTTATATAACCCTGCTCTGACATTCCTGTATGCTTTAATAATACTTGCAGAACACTAGATCTCCACAGAGAGGCGCTCTTGTAGCAGATGTCATAGTTCCTGCAGCGTTATAGCTGGTAATTTCAATCTGAACCAAAATGTGGCAGATTTAAATGGAAACATAGGGGCTTATACTTATGGTATTGTATAAAGACTTACTTTATACTGTTCCCAGAATTAAACCTCGTTTGTTGCAAATACTGCTCCCAAAAATTAGGGGACAATTTAAAAATGAAATATCCCTGAATTTTGTGGGAAGTTTATTATGTCTATTAAACAGGCTATTAAAACATGTTTTAATCTGGTGCAAGATGAACAAAATGTTTTCTTTAAGCGATGAGGTGTCCTTTTGCGGCTTTTTTTCTTCCAAATTTCTGATTTTGGAAAAAAGTGGAAATGTGTGTTGGCATCTCATACAAGAGCATACACCAATCTTAGATCACATCTAATTTAGGCTTTTCTTGAAATACAACTTACTATTACTTATGAAAACTATTATTTTTATGAACGGCTCTGTGGTTCCAATGAGGAGAGGGAACAACAAAGGACACAGCAACGTGAAGAAAATATGAAGTAATAAATACGTATGGAAAGTGCAGAACGATGCTGATTGGTCAGTGACTTTTTGGTGAATAAATAATGTTGCATATTCGCCGTCCAAAAAACATTTGGGACGGAAAGATATCAGTATTACACATGAGCTTGAATTAAATTAATGTCATCCAAAGAAATCACACAAAGAAATAACATTGTGTCTGCGGTGAGCTCGTCGTGTGACAATGAAATCCACTGCTCTATTTCACTAGAAAGACATGCCCACGGTGTGTGTGTGTGTGTGTGTGTGTGTGTGTGTGTGTGTGTGTGTATGTATGTGTGTGTGTGTGTGTGTATGTATGTATGTATGTATGTGTGTGTGTGTGTGTGTGTGTGTGTATGTATGTGTGTGTGTGTGTGTGTGTGT
>JAYJMA010000022.1:419204-439427 GCA_036873895.1 Parotocinclus cabessadecuia
CTCCGCAGTAGTAAGCACAGCTGGCCTTAAACACGCATAGAAACCCCGTTATTATACTTAATTCTTAACATTTACTACGAATAAATGCAGAAGCACAAACACTGTAGTCCTGAAAATTACATAAATGATACGAAGACAAAACAGTTGTTTTTACCTGACGGGCTTTTGGTGCAATTCCTAGTCGGCTCGCTCGGGTTGGAAAAACAGCCCCCTAAGCTAACGCCATCTATGCTAAGCTAAGCTAGCCAACCAGCAATTGTTTCCTCTCCAAAGTCTCCATGAAACGATTACTAACTCCGTCTGGTCCGACTCCGAGCCAGCAAAACGACCCAAAATGCCAACTAAGAAGACATTTCGGCGTCAAACCTGTGCCATTTCGAAATGTCTGTTATTTTTCCGAACACTGAAGTTTGCTAGTGTTTGCAGATATTCCTTAAAAAGGCAGATTCCACTCGCCGCCGTTCCCAGCCGCGTTCTGGTTGGGCAATCCTGTTGATTGACACTTTCGCTGCCAAATAGGAACTGCCCGTGGACCGTTAGTTAATATTCGAAAAGGTTTCATTTGCCGAAAGGGCTAACTAAGCTGCTTCGACCCACAAGGACAACAGGAGGAAAAATGGGCTGTATCACAAATGCCTGGTTGACTACACACATAGTGCACTATGTACAGCACTCGTGACACTGATTTGGCTTTACAATATAGGATGGACTGAGTAATTCAGGACACAGCCAGCCTAACTGTATGTCAGGCGTTTACAGTTATGCAAGTGAAATAGGGTCCAGGTCGCTGTCTACGCGATTTTACCAGCCAATTTGGCCTCGTTTTGTGTTTCTGAAAAGACTCACGGCTCCTCTTAAACACCATTTGCTATTTTTAAAACGTGCACAAAATCGCAGTTAGGAAGACATTTTCTCTGAGCCTGTAAAGGCGGGCGGTGCCAGTCTGCATACATGTCATGCAATGAACGACATACAACGATAAATATAAGGAAAATTTGTATAAATATACTTGTAAGATAAACCGATTGGTCTAAATGTGGGAAACACATTCAACATTTTATGCACCAAAAGTCGGATTACATGTAGATTTGAAGCAAAAAGCCACTGCCCGTTGCATAAACAAATCTAAACGTATTACTAAAGTTTTGGTGCTTTTTTATGTTTTAGTTTTAGTTTCGATTTAACTTGCTCGACTTGAATCATTAAAGGCTGCAGGAATTTGCACATTTAAGTCTTGTCCACATTTGATTTGATCTTCAAAGCCAACTAAACCTAAACATTTTATAAATGTATCATATAAATTAGGATTGCCTTTATGTAAGACTAAAAAGCAAATATCTGAAGCGGTCTAACATGCTACCTCATCGCTGCCCTGACCCAGGTTGGTGTCTTCCAGTCAGATACAGGTACGATTAGGCCCTGCCAGGGGACACTTACACCCATGCTGTGTTAAACTCTAGACTCGCCTGCAAATGCTAACAAGACAGAAGGGGCTAAAATGTGGGAGGAAATGCATTTATTTTTACGCAAAATGAATCTAGGGTTCTCTTTCTACAGAAGCATTCCCTCAAAAATGTTCCTTGTTTCTTTATCTTATTTATGCAACAGGGACCTGTACACAACACAACGTCCGCAGGAACAAACTTAAAAATCAGGATCCCCGGCCGCTGCTACATTACTCTCCTACCGAGCCCCGAGCACTGGACTGGTATTCTGTCCCGAGTAAACGTTTGACGAGTGTCAGCTCTTACATGCTGACACATAAAACGACCAGCAAGAGGCGCAGAGTTTCGTTTTCAGAGGCACAGTCTGTCCAGATCTTCTAAAATACATTAAAGAACAACGAGACTGGTACATCGAGTAACTGAATCTCTACCGTAACCTAGACCTACCGTGTTCCAGTGACGGCGTGACTCATAACATTCAAATAACGCTCCTTTCTCTATCGTTCTCGTTCCGTTTCATTTTCTTGAAGTTAAGTAGTAATAGTTAAGTAGTAACAGAGCAGCTCCTAAGTGTTTGGTAAATACCGGTACGCTCATACAGCTTTAATTTAGCTTTAAGTACAGAAAGTATCGAATCTGGAATTTCACAACATATGGCGGACGTTAAACGACGCAGAGGTTATTAACCTATGAAGGAAGAAATGATTTTTAAACGTAAAGTAATAAACAAAGCACAGTATTTAACGATTAACCACCTAATGACTTTAAACACACCAAATATTCAATAAAGGTCGAATCAAACGCAAAGTATTTCAATGTGATTAGTTCTAACAAAACACTAAAAAAAACACTAACGATACAAGGAACTAAAACACTAATACTATACTGATCACACACTAAAATATTAAGTAAACGCTAATCAAATACTAATCCGATACAATACTAATGAATACTAAAGTATTAATCACTAACATAAAATAATCAGATACAGTACTGATGAATACTAAAATATTAATCAAACAATAAAGTAAAGTAAAAGTAATGAAAACACCACTAAAGTACTCACTACTACTGAAATACCAATACTGCTCAATACTAAAGTAGTAATTGACCACTAATCACAACACAAAAGTACTTATGAAACACCACTCAAGAACGGATCAGTGACCAAACACCACCACATACCAATCAAGCATTACTAAAATACCAAAAGTATAACAAAACTCAGGCAAACACCAAGAACGGATAAAACATCAATGAAGCACACAAATGTGTACCTAAAGTACAAACTAAACACCAAAAGCTCAGATCAAACAAGTTTGTTTTTTTTAAACTGACCAAACACTAAAAGAACCCTAATGAAGCAGTGATGAAACCAACAAAGTGCAGATCAAACACAGCAAGCCAAACACAATAAAAGTACAAAAATAAGAACCTACAGAACACAAAGTACAGATCAAAAAACAATAAAGGGAACTCGAACAAACACTACAGAATCAACCAAACACTAATAAAGTACTGATTAAAGACTAAAGTACTTTCACCACAAAAAACTAAAACTACCAAACGTACACCAACAAAAAATGTGATCAAACACGAAAAGTACTGATCAAATACACATTTTCGCAGATTTGCTGATCCTGGTTGGGAGTTGGGTATTTTAAAAAACATTTGTAAGTCGCTATGATTAAAGAAAAAGTAATTGATTTTAATGCTGATTAACCTTCACTTGATTGTTCAGAAGATCAGACCTGTGGGGCTTTACTGAACCCCTGCAGGTGGAGGGTGAGGGTGAGGGTGAGGCTGTGGGCGGAGTCAGCAGGTAGCTCACAGGAGGGTAAACAGATGGACATGGACACAGCAATTAAATAAACAGTTCTCTTTATTGATAATTGACTCTCAAAAAAGAGACTAAAAAAAGACCAAAGAACACAAAATGAGCATGAAAGTTCAAAGCTTTTCGTCATGATTCGTCTACAAATAAAAGGAAAAAAAAAAAAAACAGTTAACACGATTGTTTCTGAAATCTGGTTCTCTAAATGGAAATTCTGCACCTGTGTTGGGTTCCGCCCTCTGCCAGCTTCACTGCACATCCAGCATCTCCATGTACGTACACCATCTGTCAAAGGTTGTGTATGTGGTGTGTGTGTGTGTGTGTTTGTGTGTTACAGTTCATAGTCAGACTGGCTCTGAACAGGACGTGCAGTCACATGGTCAGCACTGAAACAGCACAAGGCCCGGGCTTGGAAATGGTCTCTTATCTGGCTCCCCTATCTGCTCTTCAGGCAGAAGGACGAATGGAGGGAAGGACAGCTGAAGCTCACACGCTCATTCACGTTACTGCTCACGCACGCACACTCATACTAAATCGATGGAGAAAGAAAAGAATGCTAAAGAGAGAGAAAATTTTAACCCTGGGTACTGTTTGGAGCTGTTTGGTGACAGAGAGGGAAGCAGCAGGGAGGTAGAGATTCAGGGGGCAAGGGTCAGTTAGGGAAGGGAGGAGGAGAGGGGGTAGAGGATCCAGCGAGTGCTATTTCTTGGCTTTTCCTCCCTTGGCCGAATTGCGAGGCGGAGTTACCGGACGCCCTGAGCCCACTCCTCCTCCTCCATACGAATACAGCTTCTTATCAGCCGGTTTCAGGATCTGACAGGGAGAAGAAAGAAATAGATATTCAGTCTAGTGATTTTCATTCACAGAAATTCATGATACACACGAGGCTACAGCAAAAATGCACGGGCGAGAGAGAGAGAGAGACCAAAAAAAAACGGAAAGAGAGAGGAAGAGGGAGAGAGAGACGAAGAAGACACAAAGACACACAGAACGAGCAAGAGAGAGAGACAAACAAAGGGCGAAGAAAGGAGGAGAGAGAAAGGCAAACAGCATGCACACAAAAAAGCATGTGAGACAAAAAAGAAAAATAACATACGATTCAAAGAATTCAAGAACAAAGAAGAGACACAAATGGGGGTAGCACAACAGAAAAACAGAACGAGAAATTATGAGAACAAGTGAGACGTGAAGAATGCGAACGAGAGAGAGAGAGAGAGAAAGTGGGACAGGAACAGGTATGCACTCACCTGGAAGGAGCACATGAGGGTCTCGTCTACGCTCATCATGGCTCCGGCGTTGTCAAACTCTCCACAGTAGTTGGGAGCAGAGAAGAGTGTCACCAGCTGCCTCTTAGCGAAGAACTCGTATCCATCCTCCACCACCTGTGGAAAGGGGAGAGCTTTAGTGTGAGGCGAAAGTTCAAAGAAGCTTAGCTGAAGTCTCGCACTTGGAAAGTCAGCCTCAGTTCAACATTTTATAATCTGGCAACAGAGATCACAGCGGGACCTCAGCATAACCATGATGGGTGACGTGTGCACACCTGATGCGCCCTGCATATGAGGTCCATGTCGTGTTTGTGCAGGAATTTGGCCACAACGTCAGCTCCGAAGGTAAAGGAAACGCCCCTGTCATTCTCTCCCCAGCCCAGCACGTCTTTATCAGGGTCGGCCCACAGTAGGTCGCACAGCAGCCCCTGATCCGGCACGTCCGTAGGGCGCATTACACGTCGCACCTGCTCCATAGACTGAAGGTCCGGAGAAAGTCCTAAAGGAGACAAGCGGTTCAAGGCATGATCAGTTCAAGGCAAAAGGGTGTACCTAATAAAGTGTACAGCAAGTATTTAGCATCAGGTCTTGTCTTTCACAAATCTACAGCACAGATGAAACAAACTTCCATCACAGACCTGAAAACAGAGGCCTGAAACAAACAGGTGGATCAAAACAGATGTTGGCCTTACCTCCATGGCAACAGAAAATCTTCTCGTCTACGATGGCAGCCACAGGTAAGCAGTTGAAGCAGTCTGTGAAGGTCTTCCACAGCTTAATGTTATACCGTCTCTTACCTAGGGAAACAACCATCTCTCTGAGTTAAGAATGAAAATGGATTCATTTTAACATGGGTCTATAACCTACTACTGTTAAAGTTCATCATAGGGGTGTGCGACACGTCCCGTTTATGATATCATCTTGTCATTTTAAGTTAAAACACACACCTTAAGGGTGTGTTAACTAACTTATTTAGCCATGAGGGAACTAAGTATGGTGCAGTTCATTTGCTAACAAGTGGTTTCTCTTTCAAAGTGGATCACTGTCTTTTTCAGTTAGTCAGTAATATTATGCTTTTTTTTCTTAAATGTGCCCCTTACACTCGTCGTAGAAGCCATAGATGCGGTTGATGGAGGCGCACTCGTGGTTTCCGCGCAGTAGGAAGAAGTTCTCGGGGTATTTGACCTTGTAGGCCAGCAGGAGGCAGATGGTCTCCAGTGACTGCTTTCCTCGGTCTACGTAGTCACCCAGGAACAGGTAGTTACTCTCGGGAGGGAACCCTCCGTACTCGAAGAGCCTCAGAAGGTCATAATACTGACCGTGTACGTCACCTGTACAGCAAGAGTTTAAACGTTAGTGCAGCGCTTACAATTAGAGACAAACTCCGCCTACTGCTCTCTTTTGATTGATTAGTGCTGATCATAAATTGCTACACTTGTGTTATCTGGATTTTAAGCAAATTCATTGTTAGTAACATTAAGTGCAACAATTACAAGGGGTGTCCACAAATTTTTGTCTACACAGTGTAGATGTTTAAACTTGATTTCAAAGTCTACTTCCAGCTGTAGATTTACAATCGGAGCAAACGGATTACAGGTCTGCGTTTTCCATTAGAGCATTACATGGCTGCAGATTTCTATTTCCATCATCGAATCTGTTCAGTGTTTATCGGAGAGCGTCGTCACCAAAGCAACGCACGCCGCAGGATTTATTAAGAGCTCAGACTGAGGATCAAGTCTGCAGTAAAAGCCCTGTGTGTTTACTCTTCCCAGCCAGCAACGGCCACAGCTGTTCTGCAGCGTTTGCTCAGAGCAGCAGCTGATAAAGCCGTCGCTTTGAAAAAAAGTTCTGTGTCTTTGGAAGTCTCGCTCACCGCAGATCTTGAGTGGAGCCTCGAGCTCGAGCAGGATGGGCTGGCTGAGGAAGATTTCGCGGGATTTGAGGCACAGGCCGCGGATCTCGTTCTCTGACAGCTGAACGTTCTTGCCTGGCCGTGAGCCCTTGACTGGAAAGAGGAAATTGAGAGAGAAGGAATTAGGCCTTGATTAGCATTTGCACTTACAATTAAACATTGAGAAACTGTGGTCTTCTGCTTTTCATCCCCACATACCTATCACTTCTTTTAACCAGTCCTGCATTTCCTTAACCATATTCTCTGCTGTTTAGAACCAGTTGTCAGGTCACAGCACAAACCTTCAAAGTGCTTCAAAATACACCATCAAGGAGACGCAGAGATGCACAGAGACTCTCAGAGACACACAGACACCTGTTGCAATTGGTTTCTAGTTGTATTGAGGTCAATACAATTAACTGCATATCGTTTTTCCTACTCAGGTCAGCAACAAAGCAATTGTGTGCATAAGAGCACGTGATTATTCGCATTATAAAATAAACACTATGGAAAATTCACATCTAAAAATTGGAAGATTAATATCCTGAATATCCTGAATATCCAGCAGATCACACCATTTCCCTTACGTACTTGATACAGACACAGACCAGCACAATAAATATCAGACGAGAAACAGGAACACTACCCACAAACCGTTTCATGGCACACGTCATCACACTGGTTGCTGCAAGTTGGAACCCTAAGCTTGCAGAACAGGACTGGTTACTGTATGCGTGACCTTAAGATCAGTGTCAGTTGACACTCAAGAAACTTTAGTGGTGTCATGTTAAAAAAAGAAAGAAATACATTAGAGATGAAGCCTCATCCTAAAAGAGCGAGACTTCATTCTTTTTTTAAAAAAATAATAAAAAGCTACTGTGCTATTAAATCATACGGAACATTGTACGGTCATCATCGAGAGATGAAGTCAAAACTGAAAGAGGGTCTTATTCACATGTCTGAGCTGAGCTACATGCATGCGCTCCACCACTCGCTGCTAAAGCATAAGAAATGCACGCAGCCTAACAAAGAACAGACCAGGGAAGCAGCATGGGAAATCATCACAGACATTTACAAACTGTAAAGACCAGACAAAACAGCACTGCAATACAGATTAAAATACATAACTAATCTGTAACTTTTTACAAAGCAATAACCCCCATTTTGTTTATTGAATAATTTTCTGTCGTATCATTCAAATTCATACAAACAAGCATTGTGCATGATGCCAACCAATGTTTTAAGCTTCCCTTATTTGTTGGCCACATTTGTTATCAGTGCTGATGTGCACAAACAACAAAGCAAACTCAAAAACCAAAGGGGGTCAACACAAAATCCATCTGGGTAGGATAGAACTAAGAGACTAAAGTCTGACATCATCTCATATCTAAAAGTATGAAAAATTATTAGTGGTTCCAGATGTTTGTCTTTATTCAACAGTGACCACCACTGTTGATTCTTAAAGTAGGGACGTATTCGTGATTGAATGATTAGAAGTATAAAACTTCAGATATAAAGGGGAAACAAACATTGCTTTCACTAATCCTGAATTCAGTTCACGTACGGTACTTTACATCTTGAAATGAAAATTGTGTTTTAAGTGCATCTGATGCATCTCTAGTCTTAAATAATTAGGACATTGTTGCACTATTGTCACTACTGTTGGAATCGAACAGAAGTGACAGAACACTTGTTTGTGGTTATAAAAAAATGACATCATAGGTCTTCTAACGTACAAACTAAAGTCAGACACACCTCTGAATCCACATATCAATGAACAGGATGTTGAGAGATTTCCCCTTATCATCATTTGGACAGTAAAAGATTCACTTAAACCAAGATCATCCTGAAGCAGTTTTATCCCAGCAAACAATTCAATTTTGACAACGAATAAATCAAATTCAACCTTTAAGTGTTAACTGCCCGATTACTTAAGCCCTGGCAAATTTCGAACCATGAGTCAAATTCATTAGGCAAACAATAAGACAGCATGCAGCAGTACAGTATAAAAAGTGATATAAAACAAATAACACCCTCTCTATGGCTGGATCAGTTTCATTGCCGACACCGTTCACAATCTTTTCCTTCTGAGATCAAAGTATAGTTTCAGCCACGGAGTTTCATGAGTTTTTTTTTTTTTTCAATAACGAAAGAGACTGTAATATTCACACATTAGTTCCAGAGCTTGTGTCCTTCACACGTAGTCACATACACCCCTACGCTCATGTACACTGAATATAAACGCAGAGCTCACGCAGCATCTGTGACGCAGCACAGTCTAAGCCGTTTGAGACGATTCATTTCCAAACAACTCTGAGGCCACCAGCACGCCTTTACTGCCCAAACTGGCAATTGTTACACACAAATACAAGTGCTGTTGAGAACAACGTCATAGCAACTCCGCAAGAAGGTCATTAGCCTGGTTACAAGAGCCCAGCGTTTGCCTAACCAAGTGCCATCATACACTTGACGATTAAACATGCATGACAGCACACAGATACAAGAATACAGGCCTGATTGAATCGACGGTTCCTGCATGCCTTGCTATGTTTACACGTGAAAAACTTAACATAAACAGAGAACAGAGTGTAAGCCCTGTCCAAACAGACCGTCGGTTCATTAACGGGTGCTACAGTGCTACTCATGCACAGCCTCAGAATACAAACATAAAGAACATTTGGTATAAATAGAGAGAAAGTCATTTGTGCAGAGCAGAAAAGGGTTTGATACATTAAAGAAACCAGTGTGCGCACGTGCGTGTGTACATGCATGCGGGAATGAACCAGGGTCAGCAATAGGTTAACATGGTTAACAGCTGCCTGTTCCACTCACCCACCAGAACATGAACAAAACCACTACATATCTGTCAAATGCTTTGTTTCGAATATAAATCTCACAAGATGAGGACTGGAGCTCTAAAGTCAGTTACGTATTCAGGATGTTACGCGAGAAGGAGCTTAGTGGAATTTGGAACGCAGCACGTTTTTCTCCAGTCCCGATAAACTGTATCTCAGTTCAGGCCAACTGTCAGATGTTACATTATAATTTAAATATAACTGCATAGTTAATGTACATCGTTCAAACATGGCATTTCTAGATCATTCACTTTACTGTAAAACGACCTCAAGAGTCCTTTTACAGAGCGCTGAGTTTTTAAACTTCTTTACAGGTTATTTCTAACGCCTCGAGTGCACTGCGACTTTAACATTTTAACTTGCCAGAAGATACCCATACGCCTTATCTTTAGAGGATTTTAAAGACAGATAGCAATTTTGATATTTGAGAACATAAATATAAATGATACAGAAATTTGTGTAGTTTGTAGTTTAAGAATCTGCCTGCAATCACAACGTTGTATTATGATAAATATCGGGTATTGTGAAAATGTCTTTAAATATTGTGAAATAATAAGTTTACCATAATAGCCCATGCCTAAGCACAAATATTGCCCTCGAGAAAAATATGGGGCAATAATAACATAACTACAAAAGCTAAAATATTTAACAAATACAGAGAATATGCTTTAAGACCTTCCCTTCTGATTTACCCAACAGTTTTGTTTTTTTTTACTTATACCCAAATCTACCCTATCTGGGTACGTTCGTTTAGATGAGGGCATCCCTCTTCGTTTTTCTATCTTTAGCTTTTCAAGATCATTGGGATAACTTCCATTTCAGTTGTTTTTGACGGGTTTAACGATGCCACGAGGGTCATGTTTTTGTGAACTATTTCTTCCTCCGTATAAAGAATAGGGGTCATGATGCCTCTGCGGAAATAACCACTTCTTGTTTTCGGTTGTTTATGTACAACAACTTAATTTGCGATTAATTCGATAGAAAGTAGGATAGACAGTGTCTCATAGAAGAGAAAGTAGGATAGACAGTGTCTATACATATAGCTGCACATAACAGATTTTTATTAACTAAAAGTAAGGAGCGACAAACTGGTCTTTTATAAAGAGGAAAAAAGGAGCAGGTTACAGCACCATGTATGTGAACTAAAGACTAACTCAGTAACTTAATGTAGCTCTGTAGTGTGAATGCAGTAAGGAGATTCATAATAGAGCCTTATTGTTGGGAGTGGGAACCCATTCAAGGCTCTAAAAGAATAAACAATAGACTACACGTGGTAAAACGAGCCTAAGGAAGAATGGTAATGGTGTGCTCAGAATGAAAGCAAGGACTGATGCTGATAAAGTAGGAGAGCGTTCAGATGATTGTAGAGCGAGTATAAATAAGTTTGATGAGGCTCAACACTTTAAACCAGGATTAAAAACTAACAGTCCCCATGCTAAAATTAACTGCAGCGGGCCAATAATCAACAGCAAGCATGTACTGAGACACACACACACACACACACACACACACAGTTGATTTTTGTACACACCGTAAGCACTTGGTGCAGCAAAAGGTTACATAAGCAGAAGTAATCCCTCTTAATTGTGGGACAGAAGACGGCTAGTACTTGGCTCTTAAGCTCATAGTCACCACTCAGACATCGACTACAATGGCTAGTAAGAAACTCCAGATCCTGTCTGAATGTGCAAAGGTAAATCAAGCAATAAAAGCCTCTCCCGATTAACATATTAAACCCTGCCTTTGACAAGTCAAAACATTACTGTGAAAATGTCAAAATATTGACAGGTTGTGACTGGGGTGGGCGACAAACTCAAATCAATCACGATTAACTGAACATTGTACCTCGATTACAACGAATACATTCCTCTCCCCCCCCGTTTTGGGGTTTGCTTTATTTTTTCTAGTTTTTGTCCTCATTAGTTCAGTTACAAGGTCTGCACTGTAAATACACAACTATTAAAATTAAAATAGAACATGAAACATGCATATTGTTAATTTCAAAATAATTAAATTAACTATTTATAGTTATTTATCATTTCAAGCAATTTATGTCTTTTGTGATATTGTAGGATGTGCCATCTTATTTCTTTCCATTTTCTTGAATCTTTTTTACATTGTGTAGCGCATCAAGATGCGTTTTTTTTTTTTTTAAGTCTTGACAGATTTTTGTAAAGAGAAAACCGAAATAGACGGTATGGTCAAAATGTCATATTGCCGTATATGGTTTGGTGGGTTTGTTGATAATACTACAAATGAAATATATTTAGTCTGTAGAGATGGTTTAAAACAATACTGCAAAATATTGATAAACCAATATAAAAATATGCATGAGTGATAGCGAAACCCAACTATCGTGTTGTATTATGAGTAACCTTTGGATGAAGTATATCATATATGCAGGTGATGGCCGACCTGAAGGAACGGCACCACTGGAACTCTAACCCAGGTCTCAGTGTTGGTCTTAAACCCTGGGCGCATGGTTAGACTATTTGTTTATAATTTCTCTGTACGCGCTCCTTCCTGTGTGCTTTAAGTGGGCACCCAGTTACGTATGTAAGGTAGGGTTGACGACAACAATTAAACAAGTAGGCGATCGTATCAGTGGATGACTGGCGATTTCATTTGCATTCATTTCTCCCACACAATTCGAGGTTAAATGCAGAAAGTGCAAGATGAGTCACTTGAAAGCATTGTTTGGACCAGGAACGCAAAAGAATCATGCCTACACACATGCCCGAGCACGCACAACCTCTCTCGCCACTCATCTTGGACCCAGAAACAAGGCAGGTAACAGCTGTACCTCACTGTTGTGCAAACTGAACGCCAAAAGTTGTCTAAAGAACAGGTGAAGCATCGACTTTTGCTCACAGCTCATTTGGATTAGCAGCAACAAAATGATGTCGCCGAGTGTCCCTTCATTGTAGCTGCTTTTGAGATTCCCATCCATATATGTTTTCTATGCGCAATTTAAAATGCAAACATATTGCTGTAATCCTTATTACGAAGACCCATGGTTGATTAAATTAAGTTTAATCAGTTTTAATAGTGGCCCAAGAGTTCTGCACAGTAGATTGTATTCATTTTGAATGAGAACTTCGGATTAAGATTTGTAATCACACTGCATATACATAGAAATATTCTCAAATCAAGAATTTAAACTTGTAGACAGTTATGATGCTCATTTCAAATTATCTGGGTTGCACAAAACAGGTACTTAAAATTCGTTTACTTTAGAAAGTTCCTTTAACATTCAGATATTTAGCATACAAGTGGTGAGTTCCAGTGTTTAAAATTTTTGCAGACAGAAAATTACATTTGATCTTTTGAAGTTGGTATGCTATCCTAATAAAGATCTGTCATTTAACCTCAGTAGGTTTGGAGTGGAAGAAGTGAATTTAAACAGGCCTTTGCAGTATTAACCGGTTATATAGGGTGGCTATTACATAAGGGGATATAAATACCTGTTTTCTGCCTTGTTGATTTTTTCACTGTTGGCACACACTTTAAGGTACTGAGAAATTTCAAAATGGAATATCCCGTAATGAAATATAGTTTTGTGTGCAGTGTTTATCAAGAAGGGAGAGAGTGCCACTGCCGTTCAGATCAACTGCTCATTCTGTTTAAGGCGCTTAAACCAGAGGGTCCAGGGTTCACGCACCTAGACTACAGAGCAGCCTCACTTGAGCAAGAATTTTAAACCTATATCCCAACCATTAGTCTGACGAACTTGCATATGCATTAAGATAAAGCGAAGAAAAAAGCGATTTTGCCCAACTCTGAGCTCAGTGTACAATTACAAATATGTCACAAAGCTAATGTTACTTAATGGTAAGATGAGCAGAGTCATGGCCATCTCTGTGCCTTATGAAACTGAGGCCAGACTTTACTAAAAAAGCCCAGACAAATGTCAACTGTTTAAGCAGCGTCTACAATTAATAACATTAAAATGGAGATAGCTTTCCAGCTAAAATTAATACAGAGGGCATTTAAGCAGTAAAGTGCCAGTAAAAACTACCATCCCTGATAAGGCTACCAACAAAAATGTATACTTTGAACCCTGGCAAACAAACTCAGCCTGATGTAACTGATGCTTTTGCACATCCTCGGACACTTGCGCACATCTGATGTGTGTGTTATGTGGAAGCAACAGCTTACTAAAGGAAAAAAGGTCAAATTACATAAGGGGATATAAATACAGCCATTATCTGGCTTGTTTATTTTTTGCCCTGCTGGAACACACCCTTTAAGGTACAGAGATAAAGCACGAGTGTACATAAAATTGCCAATGCAATGTGTTTTTAAATACAAAACACACAAAGGTGTGCCTACGCTCTCTGTAAAGCTGTGGCTCTTAACGTGTAACATAAGTAGTGTTTACTGCCTACAATAAATTATTTGTTACAAGGGAAGCAAACAGCAGTGAATGATCTTTTGCTTGAATGGCACTGTTTAAGGCAGCTAGAGTCCCTCACAACAAGCACAAAAGTTAAACATGTCCAAGATAATCATTTGCGAGGCTTTAAAACAGCTTGCTCAGCCATTTTCTTATAACTACAAGATAAGCTAGGGTTGAGAAATAACACGCTGTATTTGCTCTGCTCATTTTGGCTTCCATTGGGCAGCACAGATTTGCAAAAGTGAACAGCCAATCAAAATCACCATTGGGCACTACGGACAGAAGCTGACGCTCAGTCTGTGGCAGGCGCCGACAAAATTGTTAAAAGCGTCGCAAATACAAATGAATCCACAAATTTCTGATGCTCGCCAGCACCCCAGAGTCATTAAGCTGCATCAGGACATTAACTGAGCGCAGTGTGATCACGTAGAAGAAGCAGAGCTGAATCCGTTACACATTTCGTCATGGGGTTACTTTCATGATGAGCCAATTTAAAAGCGAAACAAGACTACGTGGCCCTTGAACCTGTGAAGTATTTTAAGTGCACAATACACACGGGACAAAGAAGCTTAAAGATCAAACATCTGGATACAAAACACCTTGGAAAAAGGCAAAATGGGTCAAATCTGCAAAGCCTTCAAATCCAAATTCAATTATAGAAGCAGTGTGAAAGATTATATTTTCTGCAAATCTACACAACTGCATGTTTTATCAGCTCAAGGTCTCCCATTTTAAACCGCATTTCCTCTTAATGAGGTTGCAAAGCTACAAAAAAAATTCTATGACATACTTGGCAACATCACATGGCGTCACACCAAACTGCGAGCTGGGACAAGACACCATCTTCAAAGTATCCCCAGTCTGTTTACAAACTTGCATCACTCTGGCCGCTCTTGTTGAATTCATTACTGTGACAAAGTCATTCAACACGCGACTGCGCTTGCTTAATTTGAGTCGCGTTAAGGACTGGTTCCAGCCAATCACCACTCCTATTCAGAACTGTATGGCCATTCAGAAAAACTATATATTTTTTCAGATTAATTTTGTTCTATACATTCAATACAGTTTTCAATAAACCACATGACATTATCACTTTATTACAAAACGTGTAAATGATTAGACCCAGTTGCAGGTTAATGCAAACGCTATGTCACAATATTATATACAGTATAGATTATATTAAACTCTTCGATTTATGATCCATTTAACATGATGGATGTATCTGAATATTTATTCAATCATAAAGCTCCTATATAATACAACTCCATTAATGCACAGAATAACACAGGGGATATGGAACGGAATTATTCAGTGAACATTATTCCTCAGGGGAAACATTAACTCTAATTTCAGCACTCCGTATTCACAAACTTTCTCAGTGCTGTTGAGATAAGTATTGCCACATTTGTATGTGGATTTAAAAATGTGTCAGCACATCTTAAAATCCAGGTTAAGAGAGTTAAAGCATGTATGGAATGGCTACAACAGACATTATATATATATAAAATGTATGTATGTATATGTGTGTGTAAATAAAAGATTGTACGATTAGGGCTGGTTGGTGTAACAGCGTATTACAGGTTCTCAACCAGCAGTCTGTGACAAAACAAATAATATGCTGCAAGAATTTGTACTACAGACTTGTAAGTACTACACAATACCAGCTGACATGCACAAGACTGGATTGTTACGCTGCATGCTGAACAGTATTACTTTTAGTAGACACCCATATGTAGAGCTTGTCCTCTGCAGTTCTTATCACAGCAGCAAGAAACCTTATTTAGGTCAGGCTGTAAACTTCGGTCAAATAGATCACAGAAACTGTTCTCAGAGATAGGGCAGGGAGATTTTATTATCAGTAGCTGGATAAATGCATAACCAAAATATGCCCAAAACCCAAAGATTACGTAACACTTAAGAGGGTCAAACTACAACAACCAGAGTAGAAAACGGCATTAAACTGGGCTTAAACATTTCTCACTCCTGTATTCATAGTAAAGCGGCTAATATGATCAAATGGAGCTATTAATTACAATTCAATATTTCAGGAAATTTGTACTCAATGCAACTGAGCCTGTTTACTTTGGCATGCTATTTTGTAGAGACGTTTGCAGCTTACTTGTTTGGATTCATTACACACATATATGGGCACACACACGCGCACAAAGACAGACAGACGCGCACAGAGACAGACAGACGCGCACAGAGACACACACAGGGGGGGACACACACACAGGGGGGGACACACAGAGACAGACAGACACAGAGACAGACAGACACAGAGACACACACACACACACACAAAGACATTTAAATACTAAGTGAAAGGTGTATCAAATTATTCCACACATTTTTAAATTCTTTAATCACTTAAACATCCATAAAATCTAAATCTGAAAACATTTCATCACAATAAAATCAAACCGAAATATTAAATAGTTCTAATAAAACAACAATATTACTATAAAGACCCTCCTTCTGTAACAGCATACAAACTGTGTACATTCATAATTCCCTAATCATAAGCTTTTATCAGAAATAAAACATTTATTCTGTGAGTTAATAAAATGTAAACTCCGTTAGTTAGCTTTAGCAGTAGCATTAGCGCTTACTCTCTATAATCAGCGACCTTGAGCTCGCGCTCTCTCTCTGTATATAGAGCATAATAAAAGGTTCCGGTACCGGTGTTAGGAACCTCCCGGTACCAGGCTCGGTACAGCTCTCTGGCCCTGCGCTTCGCTTCCTCCACATCCCGGCTCAGGATCGGTTTAACCGCCCTCACCCCTCCAGATAGCCGAGTAGCTGCTGCTCTAGCCGCCATCATTAAACCTCCAACCGCCGCTCACTCCTACTCCTAACATACAGCGCTACTGCTGGGAGAGTACTGCCCCCTAAAGGAACCTAAGGGTACTGCTTATAATAATAATAATAATAATAATTATTATTCATCTTTATATAATCATTACAATTATTATTCTTAATTTATTTATATTATTATTATTAACGTCATAATCAAAATATTATTATCGTTACAACTGCTGTTATTGTTAATATATTTACATTATTATTATCAATACGTTTTTGCTTAGTTCTGTTCTCGTTCACCAGTTTGTCACGAGATCTTAAAGGGATAAATATAATATAAGTGTTTGAGTGTACTACATAGTGTACAGGGCAGAGTGTGTATTGGGACACATCCGCAGCTATTTATGTAATACAATTAGATAATAGATTCTGAACTCCTAACCCATAAGTAACTACATTTTCTCTTTTCTCTCTGAGCTGATGTTCCGGTACCAGTTCCAGCTCCTCACACTTAGATGTTCCTCCACCTCAGCATCACCTATACTGGTCTCCATCAACAGATCCCAGTCCCACCAGAGTGCAGGAACTCCCTCCCAGTAAGGACTGATTTTAAAAACTATTTTGTTACTTAGTTTATTACCAGCTTAACTATTATTATTGACATATATTATTTAAATTATATTGTTTACTTCATTTCACTATGACTTTTAAGTATATTGGAGGTCGGGTCCCTTTTTGAGTCTTCGTTCCTCCCAAGGTTTCTTCCTTTCACATTCAGGGATTTTCCTTGCCACTGTCGCCCTAGGCTCGCTCAGTTTGGGATTGGCCTTAGAAGATAATCTGATATTGTAAAGCTGCTTTGAGACGATGCTCCGTTATAAAAAGCTCTTTAGAAATAAATTTAGATTGACTGATTGACTGTTAATCAGACTCGGACCGGAGTAAATCCCCCCCCCACTGTTGAGGAAAAAAAGTTTTATTTTTTTTGCAGATGCTGCATTACATAAAACAAACAAACAACAACAACAAAAAAACTTTTGTAAAAACACAGTGATCATCTTTAGGAAAAGAAAAACAGCAACTTTGGCTCATTAAAAGCAACGCTAGGCACCGCTTCCTGTGTGGCACCGTGGCATCACATCAGCCCCCCCAAAAACAGGACTCATCTGTCCCTGGTTCCACAGCTGGCTAGAACATCGCCGTCATTCGGATACCACAGACACAGTGCACTTCACTACATTACCCACAATCCCTTTTACCTTCCTTAAAATGGTCCGTTAAGCTGTTTAATAAGAGTAATCAAATGTTTTTTGTCGGCTTCCAGATCTTTTTTAGACCCTTTACCCCGGGAAGGGGAAAAGCCGACAACACTAAGGGTTCGTTTAATTTCTCGGGGTTACACTTGATGATTCTAGATTCTACTCTTTTCTCAAATCTTTTCTCGAGTCTGTAAGGCTTTCTAAAATAGAATATGAAAACCTTCTGTGACACTCGATGCAAACGCTTTTCTAGACAAGGCTTATCTAGAGCCTTGAGCCATGACCGTTTTGGTTTTTAGTGTTCTAGAGCACCAGGGCTAAGAGCCACAAACTGCTTACCTTCTAGAGGCTTCTAGATCCTTTATTAAAGTGAAACATCCTGCATTCCAGAGACCACCAGTTTAGAAACTCTGGAACACCCCCCTGTTACAAATATTCTGCAATATTATCTGCTCAAGCTTTCCAGAACCTCCTCCCAGTTCCGTAAAAAAAAAAAGAACCTACATATCAAAGCAAGCTTTGTAGTGAAACGTTCTACGGTACAGCTTTAGAAGACCCTTCTTCAGATGGAGAGATCTGGGATAGGTTTTAGTTTGGTAATAAAGAACATTTTAGCTGCATTAAACATCAACAAAAAACCCCCCTCCTGATTAAAAGTTCCTTTAAGATACTTCTTGTCCTCTGGACATGATCTTTAGCTTAGCATTTTAGAACACAAACACGTTTAAAATGAGAGAAAGCTTTCTGGTTAAAGGTTACTTATCCTTCTTTCTTTATAAAAAAAACAGTCTAAAAGCTTTAACGTGCCTTAACATTTTTCCAGAACCTTCGCCAATTACGATAATTTCCTTTTTATGGACTCTAGAAACGAATTAAGTTCAGCTTTGTAGAAGAGATTTTTGTAGGGGTTTAAAAAGACTTTCTGGACCAACGTTCTACACTCATTAAGGACTCTAGAAAACGCACTGGATTTAAAACGTTATAGGAGACCCATGATTTATTATTTTCATTTTCCTAAAAACACATCTGCACAGGGCATTTTAGAAGGGTTCCAGATCTAGGTCCACCATTCTCCTTATCTGAGCATCTTTCACTTGGTACAAAATCATTTGTTCTGTAATTGCAGAAAGCTTTCCGGGGGAAACACAACAGCCTTAAAACTTCTGTAATTATGGCGTCTAATTGAAAAAGCTCTTGGTTTAGCAAGCTTGGGCATTCAAGGCAAGGCAATGGTTCTAGCTTAGTTCTTCTAAGAACACTTGATTAAGGGTTCTAGAAAAACAGTTTTTGAACATGATAGGTTTCCAGATTAAACGTTCTACCATAATTCTTACTCGAGCTTTACAGAGCTTAAGGCTCTCCAATAATCCTAGCTTCAGTTTTTAGGTTTCTAGAAGAGCTCTTGCTTCAGCATTTTAAAACGCACCTGCACCAAACAATACAGAGGGGTTTTTTTTTCCAGATTATTCTATTCCTCACAGTGTTCCACCATTCTTCATGACCTTCTTACATCACCTAACCGACTTCAGTTCAGATACACAAACTGCTGAAGCTCTCAAGAGCTTTTGTGATTAGGGATTCTAGAGCAGATCTTGGGTTAGCATTTTGGCGTTCTACAGCACCGAACAAAATATGTTGGTTTCAAATTCTAGAACGCGGCCCTGTTGAACATTACAATACACTTAATGTTGTTAGAGGATTCTAGAAACGCGCTTCAGGTAGCGCTGCAAGGTCGCAAACAAACAAACAAAAGAAAAGAAAAGAAAAAGAAACATCCAGATTAAGTGGTTCTACCATTCTTCTTATTCGACCCTCCTGTTTAAACATCCTTTAACAATATTCCTAGAACTTTTACTACTTAAAGACTGGTCATGAGCTCTAGAAAAGATTTCGGTCCGGGTTTCTCGTACATTTGTGGATTTAAATTTGCAGAACGCCTTCTGGGTGAACGTTCAAAACCAGTTACTGGAACCTACAGGGACCAACTTCTGTAGCTGAGCAGTCTAGAAAACCATCCGGAAAGGGTGTGAAGATCTAGGCCCGGTTTTCTAGCGCGTGTGGATTTTAATCAGCAGAACGTTTTCTGGGTAAACATTCTGGATCAATTAGAGGAGCCTTCGAGAACCTTTTGTGGTTAAGGGTTCTTTGTTCCAGAACGCAGCTCTGTGGAACATTATGGTACATGGCCATGTTCAGTGTTCCTCTAGACCCTTCTTTATTGACATTAAAAGGCGGTTTTGAGGATTTAAACGTTCTATAACATCCCCATGACTGTGGTTTCTACTGGAGCTTTTTCTCCTGGGTATGGGTTCTAGAGCTGGCTGAGCTCGGGACACGCCCATGCGCTGGGTGACGTGGAACAGCGGTGGAACCAGGGATGTCTCTCTCTCTATTTCTCACACTCACACACACACACACACACACACACACACACACACACACACACACACACACACACACACACACACAC
>JAYJMA010000022.1:439527-451112 GCA_036873895.1 Parotocinclus cabessadecuia
GTGTGTGTGTGTGTGTGTGTGTGTGTGTGTGTGTGTGTGTGTGTGTGTGAGAGAGAGTGAGAGAGAGAGAGAGAGAGAGAGAGAGAGAGAGAGAATGCAAGCAAGTGACTCAGTCAGCTGATGACAATTAGGTTTAATGGACACTAATAATATTAGTTGTGTGTTCATGCCTATATTAAACCTATGAATCTACTGAGCCTTCAGAACTGCACAGATGTGAAAACAGCACAAAACAGAACATTTTGGCTAAAGATTTCACACATTTTCAGGTAATCTGAAAAAAAAAAATCAGGCAAGACATGTTTTGCACCCGAATTGAGCTCCTTAAGGTTTCCACCGAACTAACAAGCTAACGCAGTTAGCATGCCATGAAAGCGTATACCAGTTTAGCATCATGTAAACTTCTTAAGGATTTATAAATAATTCTAAATTTACATGAGGAGATTATAGTGTCGGTAGAATATGGTATAAGTAATAAATTTGGCACTTGTGTATACAAAATAACGTGCTAAAAAGTACGAGGTGCTAATCGCTCGTTAGCTTAGCATAAGCAGAGCCCAGTTCAGTGTAGAGGTTTTGGTTGTGGTTGTGTGTTTTATATTATACAAGAATATATAACAGCGGCTCAAATTTACATCTAGAATCACTGCTACAACACAAGTATTAGTTGTAGGACCACTGGTAAAATGATATGGATATATCCATACCAACTCATGTCAGATCTGCAGAAATGTTTGTATACTATACTTATATTACAGACTTTTCCATTATTATACCTGCATCAGTGATATTTTATGAAATGATAGTATTATATAATATTCTTAATTATTATTGTTTTTTTAATGCAGTGGTTGCATACCAGTTTGGGTACTGTTCAATAAGGTTCAGGGTTCAAGTTCCTCAAGGCAGGAGCAACCCTGGCAGGGACCATTATAAGGTGCACGCACACACATACACACACTTATTCACTCAAACTGGGACACTTTCTCTAATCTGTCTTTTAAATGTGGAAGTAAACTGGAGTATCATCGCTCCTCGGATTAGGGGTTGGGTGTGTGGTTGTCACGTGACCAAAACTATTTTGCAACATTTATTAAAAGGTAGAAAAATATGCCATCTTTAAGTTGCGTTGACTTTTGCCATGTTACCCCTGGTACCCAAACGTTGTATACAGTGTTACTCTTGTGACTCTTCAAGGGTGCACTAAACATCATAGGAGGTGTCTTGTCTGAGCTGAAGGGCTGATATAGTAAAAATACAATTTGCACATGTTAAATGAAATTAAAATAACACACTCTAATCTATTCATAAAATGATTGAAATTACATACATGCTCTTTTGGAAACCGAAAATGAACTTAAATGAAAGATGGGAACCCAATTGGAAAGGAAAAAAAGCTATACTTTGTTAAAATTTGCCAATGTTTGCTAAGATTTTCAATAACTGTCCTTATTCTTTTGGTCTATAGGCTGTGAGGGTGTAGCTTTTCTTAGATACTTGTAAGGTGTGAACCATGGGCTCAGATTCAAGAGCAGTTTCTGAAAATCTGGGTGATCAAGATGTGCCTCTTCCTGCGCCCAGGATAGTCTGTGGACTCACTGTGACCCTGACAAGGATAAGCGGGATTAAAACAGGGATGCTGCTGCAACCATTCAGTAAAGTCGGGCCACAGTTCTTGTTAATTAATTAAGCTGATGAATAGTTCTTGTTTAGTGTGTAATGTTAAACTGGGTCGGTGCAGCATATACAGTATGCACTAGTAATCTGGTTGTGGAGCCTGTTTGAGATTGATAATGGTATTAATATTTGGGTAGTTCACACGATTGCTAAAATTATATGGTACTTGTATAATTTGTGCACATTTACACCTGCTTTTTGTCTTTAACAACTCTGTGCTCGGTTTGCGAATAAATGTGTAAAATGACCTTGTGATAGGAACTCAATCGCCTTATCACACATCAGTCAGTGTGCTTTCCTAACAATTGTTAAACAGTGTTTCTCACTCACTCAATCTGTAAGCTTTCACCACATCCTGTCACTACATACAGAAGGAGTCCAAATATGGTAACGAGAGCGATCGATGCGAGAGATGGGGGCCTGAAGAAAAAGACGTGAGACCTGATGACAAGCAATGCAGGAAGCAGATCTGAAACTTCCTGAGTCTGCTGCTTTTGTTTGAATTTAAACATTCCAATGATGATAGGAAGGGGAAAAAACACACACACCTGAGCCTCCTAACAGTTTGGGCATCCCTCGATCTCTGCACTGAGCAAATTTAAACTCAGTCCTTACAAACAATGGATTATATATATACATATATATGTATATAAACTTACTCCAGTTTGTGGATGGTAGAACCTAAGTGGGAGCGCAGCACCATCAATAGCAGGGCGATTACACACACATCATGACCTAACATGTTTGCATGTTTTAGGATTGTGGGAGGAAACTCTACCCTGAGGAAACTTGAGCAGGGGAGAACATGCAAACCACAGAAAGGAGTCCAGACCAACGACTCAAACCTGTATGTTTGGAGAATTGTGTTTTTGTTTGTTTTAGCATTTTTGTAAAGGTAGATTATAATAATAATTATTGTACCTTAATATGTTTATTTAAATTAAATTATTAATTTTATTTATATTTAAAAATGTGCATAATTCAATATATTAACCAATATTCATTAGTATGACATATTATATTAAATATTAAATACATTAGTATTTAATATTAATATTATAAATATATAGATTTGGAATTCATGTATTTCTAAAATTTTCTGTTTTTTAATAAAGAACATATCAATGTATTTATTTTTTTTATTTAACGTAATTTAAATCTAAAATAATAATAATAATAATAATATTAAATATGTATTTTTGTAGCTGTAGCTAATGTGTAGGTTTGCAATAATATATATATCATTTACTCAAATGTATTTGATTCATGAAATATATATTTAATAATTCATTATATAAATTACTTTATTTAATTACTCAGCTGCTGAACAATATTATCATAATAATAATCAATAAATTATACATATAATTTGGTAAATCATTTAGTTACATCTCAAAAAAGTCCCAATATATATCAAACATAATTATAACATGTACAGTTAAAAATGTAGCTAAGTAATTTGTCTTTTGGTTTTACAAATAGACAAATCTTCGCATTTAATTCCATAAAGTAAACCTTGCTTAATTCTAAAGTGCTATTGTACTGCTTAAAAATTAGGAGATATTTTATTATGGGATATTTTTTGTGAGCAGAATAAAAATAGTCCATTGTTTATTCATGCAGTACTAATGAATAATAACAGAGTATGTGTTTACCTTGCTGAGTGGCAGGACAATGAAGGCTCCTCCTCCACTGGCATCCACGATCATGGCCACGAACTTGGGGTTGACGGAGCAGAAGTTGCTGTCCCAGGTCATCTGGGAGATCCTGATGTCATCGTAGCACTGGTCGGCCTTCACAGCCTGACCAAAGACATGACGGAACTTGCTGCTCCTGACAACTTTCCTGGACATGATGACCTACGAGAGAGTTTGGATCAGATTTGGACCAGACCTGTTACAGGGTTAAGCACACGAAAGCATCTCATACTGGCTGTGGGGACAGGACTGCACTGGGACCAGTACTGGTCTAAAAAAAGATCTGATCCAAGAACATGACACACACTTCACACAGATCATACACTAAGTTACACTGGTGACTTTTTAGAACAGCTAAATCAGCTCAGGTTTGGATAAAAGACGTAACAGTCAGAACTGGATCAGTAGCAGGTTATGTTGTATTAAAATAGTTTTATAGTTTTCAACTTTTGAATCGAAGCCTGGTCTAATTTCTGCATTAAAATCAGACTGACCAATCAGAGCTCGGCTGCCAGGCAGAACAGCTCATCCTGCTAGCAACAGAGCACAGGAGCTTACAGAACAAGCAGGCTGACTAAAAACACATATATTAAATAAAATCTGTGGTGTTATAAAGCTAAAAGGCTTGGAGAGTGATGATTATAAAGCTCCCAGTGCCTGGATGGAACCCTTTTATAGTTTATCTAAGCGCATTCTAGTATCTTAATGATCATAAAACCCAAACTAGAGCTTTTTTTTCCACTCCTCTTCACTATTGTCGGATTTGTTATTATTATTGTGAATCAGGGCACCGTACCAGAAATCTCCTCATATTGTTACATTTCTTTCACTTCACCCAGTGATTAGGACTATTATTAGAGTATCTCACTTCTAATCAACCAAAGATGCTCTAAAGCAATAAATATGGCTTTCAGACCAACCAATACAGAAGGAAGAAAGTCTAGAAAGTCATTCGAACACTCCACAAGAAGCAGTGAGAGTTCAGTCAGAGTGCACATGGACTGTAAAGTGAATAAGGTGGACGTGTTTCTTGTTCTGTTTAGCAGCACGTGGTAAACACCCTGAAACTGTTACACAGGAAATGGCTTAAAAAGGAACTGGGCCGCGTAAAATGGTAACGAGTTCAACAAGGGACCAGTGCAATACACACGTACCGCGTACGTTTTCCTGAGGGTTTGGCTGCACAAATGTAAGAGCAGCAATAACACAAAGTCAAACCAATCAAACATGAATCATTCATTAGCCTTCTGGTTGATTACAGTTTCTAATCCTACTTTTTTCCTTTCTTTTGTATTTAACCTGACTGCTTCTCTTATGCTTATTACAATCCTTATCCTGTTGCTTTGAATCCAACTTTTAACTCTTTACATAGTTCCCTGGGGTCTGTGTCATGCTTTGCACAAAACAGCACAGAAACCTTTTCATTCTGTCTAGATAGCGCTCTTCAGAACGACCCGTTTTGAGACCCTGTCACTTTAAATGAACATAAGTTACTGCTCAGCCACTTATTTGTTGATTTTAGGTAATTTAAGTGTTTATATTAGATGACTATATATATAAACGTATTTATATATAAATAGATTTTTAAAAACAAACAAACTAAAGAATGTAGCACTGCTGCTTAACTGCTGTATCAATATGAACTACGTACAAGATTATATACAGTATTTTATAAAAGTCTTGTAAAGGTAGATTGTTATAATTTAGAGAAAATAAATGTGTATAAGTAAAAAAATATTATATTATATGTAAAATGTATAAATATATATAGAAATCTATATTAATAATACATATAATTTTGTAATCCTATAGTTTTGTAATATAATTATTTATTAAATTATTATATTAAATATGAGACTTATATTTCTTACAATATATTTGCGTTCATATACCTTTGTTTTCATGCACATGACTCAAATTTCGAATCAGGATGCGGATAAAAATAAGTTTAGACAAGTTATTGGCTCAAACTGTGCTTAAACTTTACTGCACTGTAGCTCTCAGGCTGTGGGTGGGACTATGCAAAAGAGGGGCGTAGTTATTCTAATAAGCTGATAAATGACATATAAAATGAGCCAAATCTGTTATTGGATCTCTAGGCCTTGTTTTTATACGTAGCTCACAAAAATGACTGGGTATTTGATTTCACAGTTTGGAAGTTGGTAGGTTCCCCAGATACCCAAACATCTGTGTACAAGCACTGAAAGACTTTATTCCTTAAAAACCTTTCCTATAACCTCTCTTTTTCCAGGTCAGGATCATGGCGTTTCCTGTACCTATCCCTTGAGTACACTGGTTCCTCTTTCAGCTTTTTGGGGTGATCCCCTCACCAGCCTCCCCTCTCTCTTTCCACCATGTAAAGCCTGACTTTCCAGACTTTCCAGAGTTCATAAACGGTTTAAGGAAAATCTCTTACAAAAGGCGAGTTATGACCGATACTCAGGATTTTCAGAAGCCGCTCCAAATGAAGAGCAAGCTCAGCATGGGATATACTGTTTCAGGACAATAGCACATTTGCTTTTCTTCCTTTAGCTTTTTTAACATCTGTATGAAATATCCCATTAAGAAACACAAAGTATGTAAAAGCAGCACAAATGTGTTATGAAATTATAATTTGAGATTAAATCATTTCACATTATATTATGAATCATAACAAGAATAACTAACAGTCATTGATTTCTGGCCTTACCTACATATAATGCTGAGTGAACAGAGCACAGTGTGAGCGGCCCAAAAGAGGAAGGAAAGAGAAACAGGATGCAAGTGCAAGAGCGAGTGTAAATCCGAGACCAGACATATTTGAAAGTTTTTGCACTTGATCTCTTCTTCTTCTTTTTCTTTTTCTCTTTTCTATTCTTTTTCTATTCCACATTAATGCCAGAAACAATGATCTCGAATAGCGTCCAAACCCGAGGTTCATTTTGCTGTGCTTTTTCACAGTGTGAGGAATCTCAGGCCTAGTGAACAAACGCCCAGCAGTGACCAGGCTCTGTCCTTATCCTTCAATCCTGTGATAGGGATACAGTCTGCATTCATCAGGATGTTTTCACATAGACTTCGTTTCTCAGTCTTGGAGCTCTGTCGCTTTGCGCTTTGTAAACCTTAAAAAAAACCTGACTGCAGCTGATATTGGCTCTTTTTCATGTTCACATTATAAGAGAACTTTACAGAGGACTCTTCTCTCTGCTCATTACAGTCCTTTTTAGCACCAATGAGATCTCAGACCACTTCTCACACCACGGCCCCTGTGTATACGTCAGACGTGGACAAAAACGCAGCGGTAGGAAGGAGCTGTTATTCTGTTATTATTTCAAATAGAAGAAGGTGTGGGATAAACAAATCAGCCGAATGCAAACTGAACTCGTATAATCAGCAGCAGTGATGAGAGCTCGAGGATCACATGCAGGACAGAATCAAACGCAAAACCGGGACTATTTTGCTTTTCAAATGCACATATCAACTACATAACGCGACCCAAAACAACCCGAATCGCACGTTCTCTGAACATTCTCCAAAAATGCCGAGCTCAGAGACAGCAGGGTGAACAAACCTTTGCACGAGGCTCGATTTCTCAAAGCATGTCTCGTTAGTAGCCTGCCAAGCCTAGCCTAGCGTTAACGTGCAGCATCTGACTTCCTGACAGAAAGTCTTCGACTTTAGCACCACGCTAAACTCTGGAACTTCCTGACAGCTAGATCCCTATACCATCAGGACTATATTAAGATTGCATTTCCTTTGTGTTACAATTCAGTATAGACTATATAACCAAAAGTCTGTGGACACACCTTCTAAATCTTGAGCTCTACTCGTTCGGTACTCAATTCATAATATAACACTCAGTATAACACTCGGTACTCAGTTCATAATATAAATCGTCCATTTCTGGATTAACGTAGACAAACTAATTTATAGGTTTCAGCTTCCAGCAGGTCAGTACATCAATGTTTTGCCCTGCTGCCCTTAAGCAACGCCCACAGAGAAGCTTTTGATGGAGAACTTGGCAGATTGTTTAGAACCCTGACCCCAACTCTTATTGTCTAATCACAGTTTATAATCTCACAGTCATTTTGCAAGATCTAGTGTCTAAGTTAACGTAAGTTACTTTGGCCCAAAACGTCCCAACAATATGGATAGGTCATTCTATCTTTGTGCAGATATTTAGTCCTCGTGAAGATACATAAAGTAACACAAACACAATACATATTTACACTCTACACACTTTTTGTCTTTCTATCCCTTTGTCTTGCTCGCTCCAGCAAAAATGTCATATCCTTATGGGGATTTTTGGTCTTCACGATGATATAGAAAGTTAAACACACAATTTTGTGTGGCAATTTTCATTCACTGGCTTAACAAAATGTCTCCACAAGCTAATAAATGACAGCTTTTCTTATCTTTACAGGGATATTTGGTCCTCATGATGATACATACTTGCATACTTAACCACACACACACAATGATTTTCTGTCATAGTAAAGCACTTTTTCTTGCATGGTCCAACAAAGGTATGAACATATGTAATTGTGGGGATATTTTGTGATATATAGACGTACACACACACAATATCTAAAAACATTTTCGGGTGCATTTATAATTTTTTGCATACACAATTGATGATGGATTAATAAGAACAAAGCATCATTCCTACATTTGGAATTTTGAACATTGGAACATTTTGGTTGCTAGGAGACATTCCATTTAGCAGGTTCATCCTGATGCCTGTTTAAGATTAATAACTACTTCCTGCGATGCAAGATGAAAACTGTCCAAGCCCTGCGTAGGTTTGATTTTGTAGGTGCATTGGTGTGCACCATGTCCTACCTGCAGCTGGAGGCGGTCGGGTTCGGATCTGGTTCGGTTCGAGCTCTGAGGTCCTGATGAAGGAGATCAGGAGATCAAGAGAGAGGAGAGAGAGAGAAACGTCTGTGAGACACAGAAATCGGCTTAAATCTTAGAGGAAGTGAAAGTTTCAGATGCGGATGCAGAATGGGAGGCGTCTCGAGACGCTTCTGCTTTAGGTTTTGCCTTTTAAAGTGTTGCTTTAGTTGCACAACAAGGCAACTGACGAGGGCGACCTGCTGCCTCCTTCTCATGTCCTGCCCTGTGCCATGTGACACACAAGCAATGCCATGAATTAACGGCGCACACAAGCGGCCATCAGCTCATGATCACAGCTTTATGCTCTGAAGGAGAGAAACTCTTGCAACTCTTCAAGTTCGGACGGTTATGGAAAAAGCGACGCAGCAACGCATACATTAACTTTGTTTCATTGCAGCCAGTATGAACCTAAGATATTTAATCTGGATTAACATCAAATCTTTCATTTCAGGTCTGCAACTCAATTTTTTTTTAAAGTTGGGCTCTAGGAATCTAGGGCTAGTAAGGAGATGTAGTAATGATGTTCAAACAGGTGATTCTAATCATGATTTTGTACAAACATTTATTTACATTTATGTCATTTAGCAGACACCCTTGTCCAGAGCGACTTACAATTATTACAGTCTTACAATCCAAGCAATTGTGGGTTAAGGACCTTGCTCAGGGGCCCAACTGTGGGATTCGAACCCTGGACCCGACCCCATACCATGATATAGCCTGGCTTTTGGACGTGTTCCTCAAAACCGTCTGGATGGTTTATTTTCATCGTTGACGTTCATTTCTTCCAAAAAGGATCTGTAATCCTGAATGGTCTGAGCACAATCCCCGTTTCCATGGTGATGGTCAATCCTAGGTGCCTCCGAGCTCCGACATGATTATCATGAGGCTTGTGTTCTGTACAGTAAAGTTTTAAGTGGTATTTGTGAATGTAACTCTGTATTGTAGAGCTTGATAAATGAGATCACGCCTCAAGTAGGCTTGTGCTCTTTATACTCCAGATTCATGAAACGTTTAATGATATTTCATAGAGATATTATGAACTGTAGTGGGAGAAATCCCTTCCAAATTAATACCTCCTTCATGCATGTGCTTTATAGCTTTACACATCTTTATTTCTAAATAAATCTGGAGATTCACATTGTCTTAACTGAGATCTTTTAAAGCAAATGATTATTGAGTAATATTGGGTAATATTACCTTCCACAGGGTAATCTTTAGTGGAGAGCAAGTGGAGTTCTGACCACGGGCTGAGGGGAGAAAAACTGCCTCTAGTACAGGAGTTGAGACAGACTAACAGATCGGGGCAGCGGCAGCAGTTTGGCCATCACCCACAGCCAGGAGCGTCATAGTGGGGTGAAAAGTACTGTCTGTGGTAGCCTTGCGGTTAAGGCACTGGACACTGGACCAGGAGGTCCAAGGTTCAAATCCCACCTCTGCCACTTTGCCACAGTTGGGTCCTTGAGCAAGACCCTTAACCCAGATTGTAAGAATGTATGAGTTGTAAGTCGTTCTGGATAAGGGCGTCTGCTAAATGCTGGAAATGGAAATGTAAGAAAAGTGGGACTGAGTTACCAGGGCCCCAAGTCGGGGAACGGCCCTTGAGGAGTCTGGAGTTTTATTTTAATTTAGATATTAATATAGTTTACATATCACAAGAAATGTTGCTAACTAATGTAAATATAATATTCTGGTTAAAGAAATCGGATGATGGATTGAATTGTGTGGTCAAGCCTACATATTGTGTCAGGCCCAGGCACCCTCACTTCTTGCATAAATGGTTTAGTCTGCCTTCACCGGACTTTTTAACGAGCGCATCTAGCATTCATTCTGCTGAAGTGGCAGTGCGCATTGAATCCGGCTGAGAAAAATTATGACCAAAGAAGCTAAATCGGATTTTCAGAAGAGACAAGAGAGGCAGGCAAGAAATAAATAAAGAAATGAGGGAAAGCAACTGCTAACACACTTCTTTCCCCCCCAAAAAAACAAATAGCCTACATTAAATAAACTCATGTGGTTATAAAACACTTCAATACCAGTGCGACTGTCAAACTGCATAACAAAAAATCAGAAATAACATGATTCATTATCTGCAATCTGAGGTAAACTCTAATTGTTTTTTGTTTGCATAGCCTACCACACTATTGCAACAGTATACTAAATTAATATTTATTATTGCGCCATAGCATAATTAGACTAATAGCCTAAATGAGTCTACATGTCATCTGTTCATAAGGAGAAGCTGTCAAATTAGTAGCAATGCTAACTTGTGAAATGCGTGGCACTCAGTTTAAGAAACTGTCACAGAGGGTGATGCAGCATCAGATGTGTAGTTTAAAATGAAAGCACATCATTTTAGATATTTATACTCTGTGTCATTTGGTAAGAAAACTGAACTTTAAGGACCTCATTAATGATTTTGCAACGAAGAAAACCCGTCAGTGGGCACTTGGGGTATAAATTTCACTGCTTGTGCATAGGCCTAGAATGTGTTGCTACGCCCCTGCCCACAGCCCTAGATTACTCAGCACTAAAAACATTGTGATTACACATCTTAGGGTTTCTGGGTCAGATTAGTCATCCCAATTTAAAAGACACCAAACTAGAGAGCGCAGACTTAGTAAGTACCAATCTAGGTACTAACGACCCACAATCACGAAACAATGACATCCTGTATGACCATAGAAAGTATGGTTGAGTTTGTCGAAGTCTGCAGATTTACTAGAGCTGGAGTTCTCTGTGAGGCAGCACAACAGCTTTGAGTTTATGAGACTCTGAGACTATCCTCACATAAGGACCTTTCCAGACTCCTACACTGTCTACTTGTGGACCATTGTGTTTAGGTCAGGACTGGGTTGCTCATGCCAGTGTTATTCTGTGCTCAATGGAACACTTGAGTGGATTACGGCATCTGCTAAAAGATCTAAGCACGACCCAGTTGTAGCCAGACCCTCATTTCAACTCAAATTGGAGCTTAACAATGGGGACAGGTTATTTTCTGAGGAATCATCCAACTCCAAAGCCACCCTGAGTGTCTCATTTCACCATAAAACCCAGACCCAGCATCTTATGACCTCCGGGTACTAGCACACATGATTCTCTTTCCACAAAAGCTTGGATTCAATTTCTTATTTTGAGAATGTCAACAGAAAGGACAATTGTCTAATCCCCCCAATGCTGATGAAAGACTAAGGGAATTTGGCCTCTGAGGCTAGGACTGATGGTTCTGCTTCATGTTTTGTGCATTCTTTAGTTTCAAAATTTCACACCTGCATCCCAACTCTGGTCTCCAGCTTCTGCTCAAGTCTGAGGATCCAACTTTTTAATCAAATCCTA
>JAYJMA010000022.1:455408-474893 GCA_036873895.1 Parotocinclus cabessadecuia
AACATAAAAACTACGTCATTATAACGTAAAAAGTACGTCGTTGTAACATAAAAACTACGTCATTATAACGTAAAAAGTACGTCGTTGTAACATAAAAACTACGTCATTATAACGTAAAAAGCACATCACATTACATTACAATGAGAAAATCAGTACCACATACTTTTGCGAACTTTTCTCATTATAATCAGAAATGCTAATGGACTTGTTTTTTATTCTGAGTGGCAGCTCATCATTTTACAGGAACTTGGATGTCAGGGTTTGGGTAGGACTTAAAATTTCAAGAATGCCAAAGAACAGAGTTGGTAGTGTTTTTTGGGATAAAGATGGCACTCACCTCCCTTATTGATCAAAGCGAAGCCAGACAGTCTGAGTGAGGTAAGGTTACAGAAAGGTGGCGTTAGCACCTCTACGAGTGGGTACAGCTGCCCTGTGTTGTAGCATAGCCATGGCTGGTTTCATGTGTCTCAGGAAGCACTTGTTGCCCTCAACCCGCCAAAGTCTGTGGCAACAGGGGAGACTCGGCCATGAAACAAGGTGAAAACTGGCAAAATATCAGCAGATATGACATCGATTATTTCCTATATCGCCCATTTCCAGGTCAGAATCGTGACCAACAAACCCAAATCCCATGCAGTAACGCCCCCCTAAAAACATCCCAAACCGAAATCAGAGGTCCGCATCCCTCCCTGAGTCTAAAGAAAACTTCCTGATGCATGTCAAATGCAGTAATGAAGCTCAACGAGTCGTGTGATTCCTAAAACAATCCAGTCGCAGGTCCCCGGTCGTCAGTCCGCCGGGCAGTCATACGTGTTGATCCAGAGCAGGTCGTCCAGCACTCCCCAGTGCAGTGACATAATGGAGAACACGACCAGCACATGCATGATCTGGTGGCTGTTACACCAGTAGTCGAACAGGCCCGGACAGAAGCGCTCGGGCACGCGGGCGATATTGATGACGCCACCCACCACGGCCAGAGCTTCCATAGTGAGGAAGTGGCGCAGTGATGTTGGGCTCCCGCCGCCCACGCCCCACCAGCGCAGTGCCAGGAAAGTGAAGCGGAAGAGAGCCTGGCCGGCAAAGGAGCGTAGGCGGCGCACGTGGCTCCGGGCCGTCACGGCGCGGTAGATGGCGAAGCTTGAGAGGCCGATGTAAGCCAGCAGGGCGGCGCCGCGCAGCAGCGGGTAGCACAGCAGCGTGCTGTAGACGATAGGCAGAGCGCCTGCGGAAATAAAACAGACCGTTAATCTCACGGTGGGTCAAAAGCTTACCAGCTTGCAGTTTCTAGAGGGTGCCATCTTATGCCCTGGCTATCCTTTTAAATTTTTGTTCTTTTTTATTGCAGGAGACTTTAGATTCTTTTTGTTGATGCAATTGCAGCTTCTTCTTGTTATGATACGGGTTAGGACCCAAGGATGCGGGAAAGAAGGAACCCCACAATGTATAATAATAAATGGGAAATAACAAAACAGGCAGAACAAAAGGCTCTCCAAGTTACAAAAACACAAAAAAGGGGAGAATTCACGCAGATGTGTTGCATCCTGAATAGGAATGGCACCCACAGCTAGCGTGAGCATGAATCGGCGGCCACGATACGGCAGAGGGCAGACGTACGGTGAGCACAAAAGGCTAAAGTGAGGCTCGATAGGAGCCAAGTGAGGACGGGAAGGGAAACCTTGAATCTATCCCTAACGCGCTAGGTACCTCGGGGGTTTCCCCGTACACACCCGTCGGCTCTATAAATCGCAACATACGTCCCCCAGGCCACGAGTCACTGAATGAAGGCGATGTGCTACGGTTTAAGCGCTCGCTATGGCGCATTAAGTGACACGAGCAAGGGGCCGTACGTTTTGTGACGACGTGGCAATGAACAACGCTGGAGCTCGTACTTATATAGTAAAGACCCCAGGTGTTCATTATCACGTCGTCAATTAAGCACCGAATATAATCTGCGTCACCGTTTGCTCTGTAATGGCAATCGGCGAGAACGGCGGATCGCGCCGGGGCATGAGGTAGGCCTCCTAACACTTCTCATTGCTCATCTTACTGCACATCTACACATTTAAACTTATAAGGCATTTTGTTGACAATTTTAAACTTCTTTTTCCAGTCATTCCTTTTATGTAGGAGACTTGCAATGTGAGGAAAACGTGAGGGTGCAGTGTTAAAAACTCCAGGTTAAATGGGGTCAAAACAACCCAGAATACATGGGTTGTGGCAACATGTAAGGGCGGAAGACACCAGACCTAACAAGGAAACAAACTGGGTTATTTCACCAGGAAACCATCTGCTACTAGTTAGCCGACTCTGGAAAGGGAAAGGGTCAAAAGCAGGAAAATGTTGGTGGAACGATAAGGGACAGAAACGGTTGAGAAAGCAGAGTCATCCTGAGAGCCTGATTACGAATATGCCTCTGCTCTCAGTATTCATCAGCAGGTGATGTGACTCATTGTAGTGTCTGATTTCTGCAGGTATTCTAACATTGTTCTGGTACATTGTTCTAGTTAGTCACAGTGGTATGTAGGTGAAACTTTTTCATTAGGAGAAAAAAAGATAGTTTAGTAGCCAAAAAAACTTGCTGATCAGATGAAGGACAGGTGCCAATACATCGTGGTAATTGGACAGTCGATCTCTAAAAGTCAATCAGGAATCATTGACTGACTTCTTAAACTACAGTAAATCAGTGCCTTTTAATCGTAAAACTTGGTAATAAGCTTAGCTTGGTAATAGCTTGGTAATAATTGTACATGTAAGCACAGTTTAATGACCATCTGATCAACATGCGCTCAATTTAACAGTTTCATTGTAATAATAACTCCGTACTTTGAGCTCATTTACATGCACTTAATAATAACGTTAACTGCAGAACATCAGATTTTGTCAGTAATTTAATCAACAAGTTTACAATCCCTACAGTACTCAGAAAATGATACAGTTCTAGTAATCAGATTTCTGCTTTCCAACCAGATAATAATGCTACAGAAAGGTGACATAAATACAAACTTTTCATTTTCTCTTTTATATGATGCACTTCAGAGTCTCCCCAAAGTGCATTAAAGTCCAGGGTTGCCAGATCCAGATAGAAAAAAATCATGTAAGGTCAATGGAAAAAGAGGCCCAAGAAAAGCCATACAGTTTGCTTGTGCGAAGGTCCTTTATATTTACATCACAGTCTGAATAGACTGTACAGTATGTAATGCGCTCGTATTTTGTGGAACCGGACAAAATCACTTTGCTAGTTCAGTTTGGTAACGTTAACGTCGTAATGAGACTCAAGACAGGAAGAAAACAGTGTGAGGATCTCCGGGGAAATCCTGCCCTTCCAAGGTCGAGTGATTCTGATGAGTAATCCTCTCCGCACTGCACACTCCTCCCCCTGAGGTGATGCACACGTTTAATTTAGGACAGGAAGTCCAGGAGGCTTACGTTCTGAACGCTGCTTCAATCTGCTGTTTTAGTAGTAAATATATATTTTTTGGATGTTATTCAGTACAGCAGTCAAAATGTTATGTCCACTTTGTCCTCCACCATGTCTAAACCTGACACGTGACGGGATGTAAAAAACAGGACTCATCAAACCAGATATTCTTCCATTTCTCCCAGGTCCAGATTAATGATTAATTATCATTTTCATACCGATTCTGATATTTCCAGGCAAAAACAACACACTTCTACTAACGCCGTCTTTCAAACTGACCAAACTGATGGACTGTGACACTGACCAACACCTGACAGCTCACCCTGCTAGTAGCAGAGCACAAGAGCTTGTAGGATAAGTAACAGGCTGATTATAAAAAGATGGATATTTTGTGGTGGAATAAAGCGTCTTAGATAAACCATTTTACTAGAGCTTCATGCACTGCATCTTCACTCGAGTTTTTGTTTTTTTAAGTAGGCAATGTCACTTAATCACATTTGATCACATTTGATTTGTATTTGAATTAAGTTTTAAATTCATCTGTCACTTTAATCTTGAAAAAGAATTTTGTGCCTGGCAGGAGGCTGCACACCATAACTGGTTTCAATCCAGTTGGAATAAGCATGACTGAAGCTCATTCTGACAGTTTCACTCTGGGTACGTGTTTTTAGTGGTTTTTGGTTGGGGTATTAGAAACCGAGTCAGTTTGTGCTAGAGGATGCTAAAAGCGGCCATGGTGTGTCATCAGCAAAACAGGTTCTGATGTGAGAGTGAGGTGGTGGTATCCATGAGTCAGCTGAAGAGGGGCGAGAGAGAGAGAGAGTGTGAGAGAGAGAGAGAAACAGAGAGAGGCAGAGAGACAGAGAGAGAGATGGAGAGAAAGAGAGAAAGAGAGAGACAGAGCGACAAAGAGAGAGATGGAAAGGAGGCAAGGCTGAGAAGTAATAATAAAAATAATAATAGTATATAGAATAATAATAACAACATTTTTTATTATTACTAGTAGTCATCTGTATTAAGTGAAAATTAAATATTATTTTAGTCTTTTAACTGCATAATTTTCTTATTTTGCATCAAAATAATTTGTTATAACCAAGATTATAAATGTGTAAGTGTATTAGCTTGTCATTTATAACACAATTATTATTATTAATATTATTATTAATATTATTATTATTAATATTATTATTATTATTATTATTATAACTTATAACCTAACTTATTGTAAGCAGTGCACTATAATAATAATAATAATAATAATAATAATAATAATAATAATGTTAGTTTAACAGTAGCATTATCACCATTTTTATTAGTAGTATCACTATTATTATTATTATTATTATTATTATTAATAATAATAATAATAATAATAATAATCCAATTATTATGAAAGGTCCTAGGTTTAAGCCCCAGCACTGCAAATGTGTCACAGCAGGGTTCCATAACTCCATAAATGTCTATATTGTATTCATATGGTCGCTACTAAATACTGTAAATATAAAAATTAATACATATGTATACAATATTCAAATATTACTATGAGTGGGAAGACTGTTCTGACTGTTTCCTTTAATGTGGCATTAATGAAGCTCTCGTTTATGGCCTTACTGAACACTGAACTTAACAAGTGTTATATATATTTAAATATTTATAAATGATTCTGATTAAACAAAGTTAGAGAGAACAGGACTGAAGAGCATTAATAAATGAAAACAGTGTCTGTGTTCCTTTTCTTACCCAGCGTGTTAATCATGCAGATGCCGCACATGTCTAGCGTGAGGAGGGTTTTGTAGACAGGTTCGCCCCCCTGGTGATTCATGAAGAGGTGATAGAGGACGGAGCCCAGCTGAGGAGACAGACAGGCCAGAAAGTGAACGATGCCCAGCCACGTCACACTGATCTGAGACCAGGGCATGTTGAGGGGGAGAAGCACCAGGAAACACAGCAGAGGGATTCCTGCAGGAAAACACACACACACACACACATACGTCATTACAGCACAATTACCTCTGAAGTGTTTTTGTACCTTATGTTGAACTGGAGATTACAGCTTCCCTCAAGCTGAAGCACCACAGTGTAAAACACACACACAGACACACAGAGACACAGAAACACAAATTTATGATTGTTATAGTGCACTTGAAGTGACACCAAGATCATCAACACTTACTGATGAAAAATTCCAGTCTGAAAACACGGAAGTTTAAACCACAGACAGTCATGTCGAGTGTTAGGGAAGAATTTCTCCAAGGATGAACATTAGCGGAAGATTCTAAAAGCACACTGTCCAGTCCAATGTTTGTAGTGTTTTAAAGTCATTAGTGTAAAAGGTTTTGTAGTTTTTGGTGTACGAGTTTGTTGTGTGCAAGAGTCCAATCTGGAGTCTCAAGTCCGATCCAATCTAGAATATTTGATGTGCATATGCCACTCGGAGTCAAGTCTCGAGGCTCTAGCATGCGTGTCACGCGAGTCCAAGTCAAGTCTTAAGCCCCTAGCGTACAACTTTTTGCAGTCCTCTGTGTGCACAGTCCGAGCGCAGACGAGTCTCTGCAGTGTGAGTCCAAGTTGAGGCTCAAGTCGCTTGTCAAATTGTGGCAGTCTTTTGTGTGCAAGTCTGAGTCCGTTTTAGATATTTGGTGTGAAAATCCAGTATTGAGACCCTGGAGTGTAAGTCCGAGTCAAGTCCCGAGTTTCTACTGCATTAGTCCAAGTCAAGGCTCAAGTCTCTAGCATTCAGGTCTGAGTTGATACCTATTGATAATAATAATAATAATAATAATAATAATAATAATAATAATAATAATAATAAGTTGTATTTATATAGTGCCTTTCTAGTACCCAAGGACGCTTAATTGAGACTTTTTAGGTTTGTGTAGATTCTCTGAAGTGCAGGTGCAAGTCCAAATCCAGTCTTGAATCTCTAGTGTAGTCTTAAGTCTTTGTAGTCTTTGGTGTGCAAACCTTAGTCCAGTCTGTATTCCGAGTTGAGCCTTGGATCCACTGTGTACAAGTCTTGAGTGAAATCTGGAGTCTCTGCCATGTGCGTCGAATCCTGAGTGCCTTGTGTGAAAGTCTCATGTCTCTGATGTACAAGTCTGGAGTCTTTGTAGTTTTTGGGTTTTTGGTGTGTGAGTCAGAGTCCAATCTAGATTCTTGATTCTTGCAGCTGCAAGCCAGAGTCAAGTCTGGAATGTCTAACATACGAGTCGTTGTAATATTTGGCATGCAAATCCAACAAGTCTTGTTGAGTTACGTCTTGAGTTTTTAGCATACGAGTCTTCGTAGTTGGTGGTGTGCAAAACTGACTCCAGTGTAGATTTGTTTTGGTGCGCAGGTCAGAGTCAAGTGCCTAGCATTCAAGTCAGGATCAAGTTGCAAGTCTCTGGCATATGAATATTTGCCGAGTCTCGAGTCCCTACAGCGAATCTTTGTAGAACTTGGCATGCAAAGTCTGATCAACTTGTGTCAAAGTCTGAATTGAGTCTTGAGTCAATTGCTTACAAGTCTTTGGTGTACCAGTCCAAGTCAAGTCCCTTGGGTTTCTGTAGTTTTTGGTGTGCAGAGTCTAAAGGTGAATCTCAAATCGCTAACATGATGCAAGTCCTAGTCGAATCTTGAGTCACATTACCAATCTGTCTAATCCACCAGGATGAATTGGAATGCTGAGTGTGAAAATCTGCCCCTGTGCTCCAGCAGTTCTAATCAGTGCTGCTATTAAATAACATGTGTTTAATAAAGTACAGAAAGAGGTGTGTTAGTGCTTTAGGCCTTATTTTGCTTTTATTATGATTTCAGACTTGATCAGACTTGATTAAACAATGCAGAACATCCAGGTCATTCTGAAACGATCAAACGTTAGCGTGTGTAACACAAACATTATTTAAATTACTAACACACACACACACACACACATTATCTACACTGACACACAAATTACTAACACACCCACAGACATTATTTACAATAACATACACGTTACTAACACACACACACTACTTACAATAACACATTCTATTTACAATAAAACATTACTAACACACACCTACACCTTACAATAACACACACATACTATTTACAATAACACGTTACTAACACACACACACACTATTTACAATAGCACGCACAAATTATTTACACTAACACACACGTTTACTACATCATACATATTATTTACACACATACACACACTAACTCATACATTACTAACACACACATGCAATATGTACATTTACACCATTTACACACATACATACATACACACATCACCTAAAATAGTACACATACTAAATACATTAACACACACAACCTAGACTGATGTGTTATCTAACACACAACCTAAACTTATATTGTGTTTATTTTTGTTGATTTAAGTTGAACTTCATTGCTTAATCTACAAAACCAACAAAGCATGTTTGTAATGGGAAGGTCATGAACTTTGCATAATCCTGGGTCGTAAAAAGCCGCACTCACATGACATTAGCGTGTTAATAATTATAGGGAAGTGAATAATTATAAACAAAACAACCTGGGAAACTTTAGAGAGAAGAGGAACTACAAGATGGTATTATTTAAATGTTGGAGCTGTACATGATTTTATTAGAAGTTAATTCATATGTATTAACACTTCTGAGAAAAATGAGTTTCCAAGTGAAATAAGGTTGATTATCAGGATAAGTTTAGTAAATGTAGTAAAGAATTAGCTTAGCTTGAGTTTAAATAAGTATTTTTTAAATTTCCTTCAGGATTAATGAAGTATCTATCTAACTGTTTTCCTTAAGAGCTTCTGTAAGAACAAGTGGGTATTCTTGAAAGCATTACGTTCTTAAGTGTTTTCTTAACCATATGATTTCTTAAGTTTCACACTTGCCTCTGGTTGAAAGACTTAACAAGGTGAGCCTCCACATTTACTTTGGTTTGATTTATTGAAAATGAGGTGATATTATTGTTAGGGATTCACCAAAATTAACTGTTCCGTAAAAAATACCGAAAAACCAAACACGTTTTGTTTTTTTTACAGGTTTTCTTCCATGATTCATCCATTTTTTTTTCACCGCTGAATAATTTAAATAGGCTAAATTTATTTTTGTCTTGCTTTCCAAAAAAAGTGCAAATAGTGTTTTTTTTTGTTTTTTTTTTTTTAATAAATTTGCTATTTTTGGTCAAATGATTTTGGCTGTTGAATATTTGGTTCCTTCCTTATTATTTAACACCTTGCCTATTTCTTTTATCATCTTTCACGTCTGTTTTTTTGTTCATTCCTATTTTTCCACCACTTGATTTGACATCTTGGTGGAAACAGATGAAAATAAACAACGTAAATACCGGTAAAATAAAAAAAGGAAATGTGTATAGAGCTGCATATCGTAAGCTGGACGATGCAACGTAGCGTACGCAAGAATACAACAAAAAAGATAATATCTGAAAATCAGCGTTCAGGATATTCTTATGAATGTCTTAGTGTTTGTCTTGTTTTTCCTTAAGAAAAAGCAGCAGCAATAATATCATGTTAGATCGTCAGTCCCTAAGGCAAAGCCCACAAAACAAACATCTGCTCATTTGAAAGGCAAAGTCCTTTGTGTACTTTGTATACAATAGTCATTAGTGCTTGGGTTTAACAGGTTTAAGTCTGAATGAGCCGACTGCACCCAGGTGGAGGTGGAGATCCTTCGTATGTACTAATTCCTGATCTTCCACACCCCACAGACTGAACACTGATTAGATCTGCTGCAGTGAATCATCTCACCTGGACATCCAGAGATACTCCAGGAACTTCCACAGAGCCCTGCTTTACTCCTTTGAGTTCTTACACAGGGGTTTTTTTTCCCGCCACTGTTACCGCTGGCTCTGGTGACTGCCTTGAGACAGTGTGTACTGGGTGTGTAACGATACAGCACGAGACACTTCGATTCACGATAATGATATCATGATACCGTTTTCTCTCAGAACACTCAGAAGAGGAATCACAAGTTTGACTGAATTTCGTGGGACTGAACCTCTTTAAAATTTACAACATTTTGTACTCTGATCCTCTTTGCATTACTTCAGAATGTGTTATTTTGTGAAAACTGGACATGCAACGCCACGATGTGGAATCAGTTCATGTGGAATCAAACAGACATAAGACTTACCGGAAATCAGCAACCTCAGCATTTGGACTGAAATCTCAACTGATTTAGACTCTAAGTTTTTGCACCAGCACCAGCAGATTTGGCTTAAGGGCCTTGCCAAAGGGCCAAACCGTGACAGCTTGGTGGTAATGAATCTTGAACAACTTAGATCTGGCCTGTATCTGGACGGATGGATCTGACTCAGACTCACCGTGTGTGTAGATGTTGCCCAGCTCGTTGTGCAGGTAGAAAAGGCTCCTGATGCAGTCCTGCACTGACGAAATGGGCCTGTACCCAGTCAGCACATATCTGTTGAACTGGAGGTGAGGAGGAGAGCTTGCCCAGTCCAGCAGTCGGGGCCCATTTAAGAAGGCCATTGCTTTGACACCACAACACACAGCACAACACAATCTCTGAATCAAATCCACATCTGACATTAGGATGTGGAGCTGGAACCTGCAGTCATGCAGCCCAAAGCTCAGAAAGCCGGTTAAGAATATCTGACCTCAGAGACTATTATCTGGAGTGTTTGCCTTTTAAAACGCTCCCAGCTGAGAAAACAACACACACGCAGCGTTGTGACATTTCCACTGTCTGCAAGGCCAGATAACTCACAATCTTTGCATAAACGCTAATAAGGTGCTACACTCACTAGGACTGGGAGTAAATTCCTAACGGAGTCGATTCTCCAATTCCCTAATATTAGGAAACGGGAGAAGGAGCCGGATCGAATCAATCGATTCAGCACAGTGAAGATTCGGCTCAGGGTGATAAACGAATATCAGGATAAGTTCGTTTAGTTTGTCGCGACTCTCTGATTCATATTGCTTGTGTAAAAGTGCTTATTTGTTGCCACTTAGTTTAGACACAAACAAAAAGTTAAACGAGGTCATAATATCTGGACGTGCGATTGGTCGATTCAGAATCGCGAATCCGCACAGGTTCGGGGTAGATTTGCTGTCCGTCAGCAGCCTTCGCGTTGTGGACCGAAATCTTTTCCCAAGCTTTTTAAACTGATATTTGATTTGACTCTTTAACTATATGTGATTAAGACCGAATAAAATTTGTGCAAATCCGCCTTCAAGTACAATGACAGACGGGACTTCATTCAGATCGACCATACATTAAATGCTTTAAAAATATAACGAGAGGTCAGACGTTTAAAATAACATGTCTTATGAATGCGTTATTAATTCTTACTTGACAACACGTAATTAAATAACAATTACTGTTCGGTCGAAGTGTTTTACAGCATAACTTGCACCGGCGAATCATCTTACTGATATGATATTACTTTCGAGGTTCATTGGCGGTTTTGAAGATATAAATATAGAGAGATATAATAGTGCATGGCATATAAACATTCCTATGTAAAACTATTAGACGCAGAGTTGAAAAAATAAACAATAGGAAAGGCCACAGAGCTGCGGTCAGTCTCCATTCAATCACATTCATTCACTGGTCCTGTTGTCATGTTAGCTCCCCTGCTAATCCAGTGCTAACGACCCGGTCAGATCTCCAATCAAATAAATAACAGGAGCACAAAGATTCCCCAAAACGAGGCCAAAAAGTCACAAGCCAACGTCCCGTAAGAGAAACACAGCGGTCATGTCCGTTGCAGTGCTGCTATGGGCCGCCGCAGACAGGGACACAGAGACCGAGGGACGGTACCGGATAAAAGCCTGCACTTGCTTCAGTCTGTCAATGTTTAAAAATGATACAAAAGAAACCGTCTCTTGTACGGTTATTTCCGAAATAAATCACCTCCACCAATCCGCCTGAAACGCCATAAAAGTCTTCATGCTCTCATCCTCTAAACCGGTGCTCATATCAAAGGCTTTACTCCAGTGCAGCACACCGAGAATCGCTTTCACGTGAACGACTCTCCGAATGAGTCGACTCGCAGGGTTAATGAATCAGTTGATTCTGCCCCGTCTTCATAGGCACAGTGGTATTGTATGCTAATACTCTATATAAACTAGCGAACACAACCGTTTGGTATCATAATCCGGCATACTGCATGCTACCCTAATAAGCACTTACTGATCACCTTATTAGGCATCATTGTTTCACTTCATTGCTTCCTCACTCTTTGCCATTTTTATTGGTTCCTCTTTTCATACAGAAGCACTTTGTAGTTCTAGAAATAGAGCCCTTATAAAAATTAGGCATGGTTTTGCAGTGGAAGTTCACAGTAACTGTGATTATTTCGAACCATACTTTAAATTTTTTAAAAATCTTAAATATTTAATCTAAATCTAAACATGAAATTTAAATTTGAAATCTTAATCTATATGATTTAAATATGTAATCTAAATCTAAATGTAACATTTGCATGCCAAATAAACTGTATATTTAAATGTTAAATGTTTAACTTATATATTAAATATATATATATTTGGTTGTCTTTCAGCATGTTGACGTGCACAGGAAATACTAAAGTAAAAGTTTGTCGGTGTAGTAAGTTTATCCACGTGAAAAACCGCCATTGTAAAGCTTTGGTTGTCTTCCAGCGCATGTCATGATTTATCAGAAAATATTGGAAGGGCCGTTTTGATGAAAACTTGGAACTTCAGTCATGGCTCTGCAGATACAGCAGTATGAGTTTAGAGGATAAACAGCAGGAGCTGCTGGTCTGGGTGGTCTACTGGAGGATCCCTATGAAAACATTTCACAAGTCTCAGAAAGACTATCTACATTTTAAGCCATGATGTTTTCCTGTTTGTTGTTTCTATTTAAGTCATAAAACTTAGCAATTGCTCTGTAATTGCTGCTGCTATACAAACCTTTAATTTGGTATTTCCCGCGCACGTCAACGCTATTTTGCATATTGTCTAAATATTTAGTTTGACCATAAAATATAGATTTAACATTTAGATTTAGATTAAATATTTAGCTCCAATTTATATAAATACCATTTAATATTTAGCATTCAGATGTTACATTTAGATTTAGATCAAACATATAAATCGTACATATATATTAAATATTTTAATATAAATTGCATTACGTTTAACATTTAGATTTATATTTACTATTTAAATTTAACATTTAGATTTAGATTTATTTATATTTATCGTCTAATTTAAATATGTAATCATTAAATATATATATAGTATTTATCTTAAATATTTATATGTAGATTTATATTTAACATTAAAATTTAATATTTAGTGATAATTTGTAAATTAAGCATTTAATTGTATCATTTAAATTTCCTTAGACACTTTATATTCAGTAGTGCTAAATGTTGAAAAATGTTAGTGCTAAAGCTAAATGCGATAAAAATGCTGGTGCTATTTTACAAGTGTTCCACTTTACAAATGAAACCCCATTTAGAGGAATACTGTTTATTCTTAGTAAACATTCAGAAGTTTTCGGGGATGGCACAGTGGCACCCAGGTTCGAACTTGGACTTTGCCTGTGGGGAGCTTATATGTTGTCCCTGTGAGTGTTTATCAATATAACCTTGTTCCTGTCATAAACAACAAGTAATTTGACAATAAATAAATAACTAAACTAAGTTAAATTGATCATTTTTCCAGCAAAAACCCACGGATACCACATCATAAAGGACATGGTTTATTTTCGTAAGGGAGACTGTGGTCCAGGGGGTTACTAGAATACTTGTACTTTGACACACACAGAATTTAGTGGAGCACAGCTGTACCCCTCTGCTTGTAAAACAGTCAAAGGGCCACAATTTTGCATATAAATAAGTCTGTTAGATGCTAAATAGATGAATTGATTTGACACTAAAGTGGGCGTTACTTTAGATAATGTTAGATAGATGTTAGATAAACATATTAACATGTATATTATATTAAAATATATTGAATATTTGCAGATAGCTATCTGCATGAGCATTACTGCATGAACAAAAGAAATAGAAAAGCAAGCATCATGCATGATTTTTTTCTCAATCATGGGAAATATAGTTTCTGTAGATAAGATGATCAAATTGATAATGAGTTTCAAAAGAAGGAGCTGGTTTTAATGTTGGCTGATCGGTGTATACTCAGTAAGGCGTCCTTCATGATTCACGCTATTTTGCTTTGTTAACTTTGGTATTAAAGGAGTAGCATTTAAATTACATTTAAATTGAATACATTTAAATTTAAACTATATTAATATAGTAAATATTTAAATATATTCTTCATCTTCTGTAGAGGCTGAACTGTAGGGTTCAGAAGAACAAAGTGTCCTACACGCTACCACACCACACCACACCATAACACACACGCGCACACGCACACACACCACTCTAACAACCACGAACATTTTTATCACATATGTTTTTTCCATAGTGGTTTCAAAATTAGTCAGAAACCACAAACAAGTCTTTTGACAAGAAGCACTTTAGAGTAAGGGCTATAAAATGCAAAGTCAATATAATACAGAACAGAATAAAGCATTATAAAAATCAAATAACAATCATTTCAGAGGAATCAAACTAGCTGAACCATGGTTAACACATTAAACACTATGATTGTGAGTTAGTCGTAAAGTGTAGTTTTCAATTCCCGATACTGGTGAAGTGAAGGACTCATGCTTGTCTGATCTGACCCGATGAGTCATAAAGTCCTAAATAACATAATAGTTACTATATAATATATAATAGTTCATATGTAGCTTAGTATAAATTCAAGATCTCAAAAGAACCTACAGGGTCTGTTCTTTCCTGGAGGCAAAGTGGATGACTCTTTTCAGTTCTTTGAAGAAGAAGAAGAATTTAATTAATCTTAGAAAATACATGAAGATCATCCTGAGAAGCATCATGATCTGCATGAGTGTGTAGGGGCTTTACAAGGTGTGACCTAGCAGTTAAATTACGGGACAATTGACCAGAACATCCAGGCTTCAAATCCCATTCTGCCACTGTTGAGTCCATGTCTTGTAAGGATTGTAAGATTGTACCAGTTTTAAGTTAATCTGGATAATGGTAGTGTGCTACATAACCAGATGAAGATCTCCTATAAGGTCTTAGACGGTGATGTTGGTGATTGTAAGTCTGTACAGTATACATGTAGATCTTAGGATGAGAGGGGCAAGTCATGCCAATTTATGACCTGTATGATCTTCATGGAGAAGGACCTGCATGGGAACAGAAGCTTGTAGGTTTTAGGTCCTATATGTTCTGAGTTGGTTTTACAGAAGCAGATGGAGAACAGGTTATAAGTTGAAGCTGGATCACTGCTATGCCGATGCAGTCACTAGTTTATGCTGAACACATAAATTCCTGCACTCCTTGACACCCTACACAGGGCAGTCTCAGGTGTATTTTTCTTTTTTGATTAGGCGCGTACTGAAGCACATTTTACCTGATACATCTATGGCAGATCATAGACATACTCCGGTGACACTAACATTTTGGAGAAGAGGTCTACTGCATCAACAAAAGCGTAATTTAGTAGATCATATAATAATAGAATGCATATAAAGACTTTGTAACACTTTATAATGTTCAGCATAATGCATTCTCCTCCCAACAGTAACTATATACACGTGAATCAGTTTTTTATTAATCAGACACTAGAGGTTTATCCATGTCCCTGGGATAGAGAATTGAACAGAAGCATGTCAAACTGGACCAGAGTGCCCCCACATTGACTTTTCAGTAGAGTGAATGGCCACCCAAAAGTGGGGCATGGACAGGATCAGATTATCCAGCAGTTCTTGTGGGATTCTTTTCATATTAGATTTGAAATATGTTTGTGAGCAGTGTATATTATGGTTCAAAATGTTTTGATTCTGTTGTTGGTGTAGTTAGTTAAATATTTTTTCTTTGTACAGATGATTCATGTAGTTAAACCATCATTTAACCTCAGTGTCATAAATCTGTACCTCTTCCCCACAATAAAAAACGTCCTGTGTCAGAAACTGAGCCAGAACAGCTTTAAGTAAATACTTTTTCACCAGTATATTTAGTGGCATGAACTTTTCTTTTCAGTTAAAATCAGCATCAGCTCAGTAGTATTTAAGTACGTTGGGCAAATAAACATTCCACCACTGCCTGTATAATCTGTTGCGGTGCTATATAGGAAACGTTTATCATATACCCACTAAGCAACACTCTTTAATAGAATTCATTATTTAACACTTTTTTTCACACGTCAAACCCATGTCCTCTTCATGTGTATAAATAGCTCAGCTATAGCTGGGTATTGAAAGGTTTTAGAAGCACTGCAAGATCATCTGAGAAGTCGAATCGAGACAGACAGAGAGCGAGCACTGAGGTAAGATGTAGAACGCTGTTTAAAGGTTGTTAATCGTTAGTCCTGAGTCCCTTCTCCACCATGTTAAAGCATTAAACTGTATGTATTTTGTCATTAAAATCCTTTTTTAATACAGGTCCAGGACGCACGGAGCAATGTTGCATTCTCTTCTTATTTGTGCAGTGCTCACTGGCTTTCTTCCTTCTCCGGTCAGCCCCGGGTGCATCAAGGTTAACGAAAGTCAGTGTCAAAACGTGCCGTTGGCTCCCGGCATCGACCTGGCAGGGGAAGGCTTTGACATCTCCAGCATGCAACGCAAAGGCACGTTTGTAATCGACATGAACACCTGGATCCAGAAGGACAAGACCTGCATTTTGTGCACTAATCCCTTCATGCAGATGCAGAAGCAGAAGATCCCAGTCACAGTTCTGGACTGGAGAGCAATTCAGAACTGTAAGATGAAGGTGTCAAGCTCCATCTACCAATCCAGCGAGGAACTTGTCAAGTCGTCTACCTCCTCGATTGACAATAACTGGAAGGTTTCTTTGGGTATTTCTAAAATCACTTCTAAAGGGTCGCTGATGCTGGCAGGCAGTAACTCCAAGGTGGCTGAATATTCGATGGAGAAAACCAAAAAGGACAAATTCAGCTTCACCAGCCACAGCGTCATATGTGGATACTACAGGTAGGACGTCCTCATGCTTTTAGTGAAATGTGGGACTGTTCATATTGCGCTGCGTGTCTTATGGGGTCCGTTGGGCTATATGCAAAGGGTCAGGACCTGATGGTAATATCGTATATTATTTGCAAACTGAGAACAACTGGCTTGACTTGGCTGGTCCTGTGCAGATAACGCTCGGACAACCCTAGAATAAGAACCTTTTTTGAGTGCAACCTTCCCTTCTGTCTGTAGCTACAGGCTTCTGAGTCAGCCCCCTGTGCACCCAGACCTGAAAGCAGAGTTTGACCATCTCCCTCAAAGATACGACGAGCATACGAAGAGCCTTTATTACAAGCTGATCGACAATTTTGGTACCCATTATCTCAATAAGGTAAACTCCTCATGACACCAGTTCAGATACAAGAACAAGAAACAATAATATTCAATAATGTTTTCATTTGTAAAATGTGATTTATAGCCAATATAACCAAAGCATTGGACATTGTTAACATGAGGACTTCTTTGTGCAGTAAAGTTTTCATGAATCAAGGTTTAGGAATTGTTTAATGATATTATGCACTGTAGAGGGAGAAATATGGATTCAAAGATTTATTGTTTGCAGGTGACCATGGGCGGAGCGATCCACTCGGTGACCAGCATCAAGGACTGTGAGGCGTCCATGCAGGGTACAAGTAGTGACGAGGTGAAGACATGTCTGGATGTGGAGGCGTCTGTCAGCGTGATGGGAAAAGTCAGCGTGGACCTCGACAGTGAATACCATCACTGCAAGCAAAAAAGGGAGACGTTTACGAACAAAGGGAGCTTCTCCAGCAGGTTTAACGACAGGTCGGTGCAATTTATCAGACAAGAGACAAAATAAAGCAGAACAGTTCACATGAGGGAATATGGTCCTGCTTTTATGCTACTGGGGGGTGGGGGTCGGGGGCGGGGGTAGATTTTGCTAGGGTGGTTTGGGTCTACTTGTTGCTAATGTTGGTTCAGTATGCTCCTACAGCTTCACACAGCAATAATCCATAATAATAATGCTGTTTTCTCATTACGGGGTATTAAATACGGTTTAATGGGAGGAAACTGAGTTTTTTTTAATTGTTCGAGAAAACTGAGTTTTGTACCTGTTCTACATTGCTTAGAGGGTTTAGATGATTTTTAAAAAAAGGGAAAAATACTAAAAACATGCATTTTTATTATCTGAAACAGGGAAACAAACGTGATTGGTGGCTACACTCAAAATATCGACCTCCTTTTCTCATCCAAAAATGACCCCAAAGCCTATAACGAGTGGCTTTCATCACTGCCCACCCACCCTGACGTGCTTTCCTATTCACTCAAATCAATTCACGAGCTCATACCGCCTAAGAATCCCAATCACGAGCATTTACGCAATGCCATCAAGGACTACATCCTTCAAAGAGGCCTGCTGCGAAACTGCACCGGCCCATGCAAGACTGGCATCAGGACCAATCCTGGGGAGCCCTGTACATGCAGCTGCCACAACAATCTAGGGTTGGCCAACAATTGTTGTCCCACTAAAAGAGGACTTGCTCATGTTGTCATAACTGCAGTCAGAGCCAGTGGGTTATACGGAGATTACTGGACTCAGACGGACGGATACGTCAGATTGCTCCAAGGAAAAGTACCCCTTGGTCAGACGCCTACTGTTGATGGACAGAACTCACCAGAGTGGAACTACCCTTTCAATCTTGGTACTCTTGACCTGACGTCTTACAGCAGCATCAAACTGGAGGTGTGGGATGAGGACAATGACTCAGACAACGACCTGCTCGGGACCTGTACAGTTAAACTGCAATCTGGTCACGCTAATGAACTGTGCATTCTTAATCACGGCATACTGTACTATGGGGTATCGGTGAAGTGTGTGCACAGTTTGGATGGACCCACCTGCTCCAACTACAAGCCCTCGCCGATGGAGGAGCAGCTGGGGAAGGTGTACACCTCCCGACATGCTCGCCCAATTCCCAAAGACATGCTGCTGAACATGGGAGTTCTCTTCGATGAGCGCATTCCCCGCTTTAACCAGGGCAACAAACGCAAAGCTGAAGGCTTCAACCTGTAGAGCAATTACTATAGATCGAATGCCATCTTATAAAATTCGAAACTAAAGCCATGCACTTGCAAAGATGAGCAAAAGTACATCTGAATATACTTTGGAGCTGTATTTGGAGTTAAACCATAAACCAGAACCAGAACCTGAATTTATGAGTGAAATTTGGAGTTAATGAAATATAGAGAAAACAATTAAATTCAGGTTGTAAAATTTCATTTTTCAAATTTCATTTCATTATATATGTTCTTAAATAATATTGTAATTCATTATGTACTTTGTCAAATATAACATTAAGTAATATATAGCCTAAAATGATTATACATTATTATAAGATGAGTGTTAGTCAAACTGAAATAAGTGCAATTCAGAAAGAAATCTTATTTTTGCATAAATTCTAGTGGACAGTTGCATAGATCATATTATTTACAGCATAAAGTGTAGTGTTTTCTGTTCAGGAAAAATCAGTGTTTGTGTTAGCATAATAATAATAATAATAATAACAGTTTTGAACTGTCTTTTTTACACCACTGATTTAACTGAACTCTGCTTTCTTTTAGTAAAGATTATTAAAATGTTGCAGTTTTTTCTGAGAAGGATGTTAAGTGTGTAAGTTTTAGGCAAAATGAAACCACTTCACACCACAAGAAAGCCATGTGATTTACTGAAAAAGAGACGCTCTTATATGTAGTTTTGATTTGAGGAAGAGCGGTCATCACAATAGACGCCGAAAAAGTACAAAGAGCCTCTACGAGACACAATCTCTGTTCCATTCTTCCTGAAAGCAGATCTGTAATCCTGATTGGTCTGAGCACAATCCGCGTTTCCACGGTGACGGACCATCCTAGATGTCTGCGAGCCCAGATAACTGGGTGGCGCTTCTGGGCATGGTTAACTTGAGGCTTCTTTTTTGTACATTATAGTTTGAAGTGGTATTTGTGAATGTAACTCTGTATTGTAGAGCTTGATAAAGGTTTGATAAAGTAATCCCTTACCCA
>JAYJMA010000022.1:474993-486143 GCA_036873895.1 Parotocinclus cabessadecuia
AATAACAACATAAATTTGAATTATATCTCGTTATAGATGGACCTAGTTCATCTGGGACTTAAACACTTTGGTACGTTCTCTCACCCAGCTGCCTGACTTTTGCCCTCACTCGATCCAACTGCCTCTCCTTCGCCCCCCGGTCCTCTTCTCCGAGGCAGAGGCGATGCCTGATGAGAGACACGGCTCCGGTCCTCACTAGCGCCTGCAGGCAGTTCAAGTTACAGCTGATCCTGGTTAGCATGCGGTAGCAGCGCCCGCTCGGCTCCCGGTGCTGCGTGAGGTAGTAAAATAAGGCCGACAAAACGGGTGCGGTGACCAAGGTCCCGCTTGGGTCTGTGGCATGGGAAAAGCGAGACAGCAGCAACAAGATGGGTGACTCTGGTGCCCATGGCTCAGGATGATACGGGTGCTGATAGGCTGACGTCTTTGGCATCACCGGTGGCGTGTCCAATGAGAGGAGACTCAAATGGGAGGAACATGATGATGACGATGATGATGTTGTACGGAGGCGCTTCCTGGGAGGAGAGGAGGCTTTGAAGGGAGAAACAGGAGCAACTGAAGGTTTGGGCTGTGGAGTGGACGTGCAGGAGGGCAGCATAGCTGAAGGAGAAGCGGGACAGGTCGGGGTCACAGGCGCTGGAGGGGCAGAGGAGGACAGGCGACAGGGTTTGGGCCGAGGAGACAGGGACGAGATTGGCTTCGATGGAGCTGGTGATGAGGAGGAAACCTCCGGAAGAGCAGGAAGAGGAGGAGAGGAGGAGGAGGAGGAAGAGGAGGAAGGGGAACAAGAGGGATTAGGCGAGCCCAAATCACTGTCCATCCCACAGGGGTACTCCATAAGATCCCCTTCTGAAGAGATCAAACCCTCAGACAACAGCCAGGACCTACAGAGAGACAGCACATATTGTTTATTTTTACTATTTAAAGAGAGAGGAAAGAGTGTTTAAAAACTCCCGCAGCACTGCTCTTTAAAAAAAATAGCTAATAAAACCCTCTCCAAGTATTTAAATAAAAACGTGAAAATTGTCTGACAAAACAACAAATTAACTCTTTTTAGTCCTCTGCATTTAAAGGAAATGTTTAGAAACAGAGGTTTAAAATAATTAAACTTTAAAATACTTAATATGGCAACTAGAAAGAATGTGGCTTTGTGTCCTAATACTTTTGGCCACGCGAGGTTGTGTCCCCAATACTTTTGGCCACATGTGAGTTTGTGTCACCATAGAGGACAAAGTTAACAGTGCGTTAAGAGAGACTCACCTGAGGCTGAGGAAGCTGGACGATCCCTGTTCCTTCCCCGCTTCCTCCCGTCTGCTTCCTTCAGGAGGGGGGAAATCAAAGGAATCAAAACATGACGACAACAACTCGCTGCCGTGCGCACCGGGTGACAGGCTCGCGTCCGCGTCCAGCTCGTCTCCTCTGGCAAGCTCCACGAGGCGCGTGGCGAGCAGCGGCACCAGCCCGAGTTCCTGCAGCTGCTCCAGGGCCGCCTCGTCGTACACAAAGTCCACGCAGGCCAAAACGGCCAGTCTCGTCAAGGGGTGGTCCCGATGGGAGGTCAGAAATCCAGTCAGTGCCTCCAGTCCACCACTCTCCTTCACTTTGGCCCGGTTCACGGCCTCTTTGCAGCACAGACACAGCGCCTTGAACAACACGCCTGACTTCAGAGGGTCCTTCTTGACTTCTTTCGCAAACTTCTGAATGACGCCCAGAGAGCCCACTAGGGGGCGCAGGCAGGCCTGAGAGCACAAGTTAGCCAGAGTCTTAAGTGTCAGCTCCTGCAGGGGCCTGTCGTTCTCTTCTGATGCCATTAGCCCAAGCTGAGACAGCATCCCGGATGAGGAAACTTCCCGGGCGCACTCGGTACCACAGCCCCTGGTCAGCTCGTGAACAGCTCGCAGAGACGCCCTCCTCAGAGCCGGCGGGTACTCGGGGGCCATAAAGAGAGCCAGGGCAGACAGGGCTCCCTGAGAGAGCAGGGACAGCCGGTGTGAAGGGGTATCGGACAGGTAGAACAGAGCGCGGGCGGCCGACTGAGCACTTTCCAGTTTGCAGGGGGAAGACAATGGGGACGAGGGGAGGGCAGAGGGAGAGGATGAAGGGGTAGACAGGGACAGACAGAGCAGGAGGGGAGGAACACCGCCTGTGTAAGAAAGAAAGAGTGAAAGAGATCGGCTGTTGTACATTATAACTCTTTGTATTTAAAATGAAACAAAATAAGCACACGGGACCAGACCTGCAGAGTGGACCTGTGCAGACCCCTCAGGGTCCATCGCAAGGTTTCCTAAAGTGCGAGCGGCTCGGTTCTCCACCGTCTCCACCGAGGCGTGCCTTTTAAGAACCTCCACTGCGGGGCAAATCGTAAACATTACACACTCAAAACAGGAAACATTCACGTAATTCAACGAAAACACCTCGTCCAACTGGGGTCAACCTTGAGGTGGATGGGCTACAACATAGCAATCCAACCCATTATAGGTGTAATGTTTAGTTTTCCCATTCCCATTTATTTCAACATTCCTTCACGGCAAAAAACCCAAACAAATCTAATGTAATGTGTTGATCCACAACAAACCCACCAAGACAGACTGATAAGGACACCCTATATGGACAAAAGTAATAGGACATGCCTCTTAATCACTGAATTCTGGGTGTTCATTCAGACAAAAAAAAAAACACCCGTAGACTCCTTAGGTCTAGTGAAGGGAAATCTTAAGGCTTTGGCACAACCAATACATTTCAGAAAAGATTAGGGAACACACTGCAGCCCTGACTGTGGACTGACCGGACTGTGTGGGTTTAAATGATAGGGAACAAGGCTTAAGCTGCTTTTTTAACTTGTTTGCTAAATTTATTTACCCCACAAGTCATGACCGTCGCTTAAAGAGTAACGTCTTTAACCTACATCGATTAATTCACATTTATAGAGAGAGTGGCAACACTGCAAACAAAAGGAACTGAAACGCTGAATAACTTACCGACAACGGCAACGCCATCCAGCTTTCTGACCTTAAAGTCACAAAAACAGGATTTAAACTCAATTACAACTTCAAACATGACACACAACAATCTGAAACAAAGCGAACAATCACATTTAATCAGGCTAACTTTACTGAAAAGTATGAAATGTCGATTTTTTTAAGCCTCACTCTGATACCTCTGACCGTGTCTCCTTCTCCGTGCAGCAGTTGGCCAGGATGCTCAGGGTAAGATCCAGGACCTTCCTGGAGCTCTCGGGCCTGCGCAGGATAGCCAGCAGGGGAGGCACACCACCCTGCATCTGGTAGCGTACAATCTTGCAGTTTCCTCCTTTAATATGATGGGTGCGAATAGCCACCAGAGCCCTCCACTGCCAAGCCTTGTGCCGCTTGTCGGCATCTCTGGAGTTTTTCGAATCGGCCCCAGGCGAGGGACTGGATTTCGACAGCTGAATGAGGCACCATGACAGGGAGGACTCAGGTGATGGAGAGGCAGTCTCTGTATGGCTGGATGGACTATTGTGATGTTTTTCTTCCAGTTCTGCCTGGTTTGCCATGCTGAGACCAGAAAAATCCTAACTGTTTTATTTATTTTGTTGTTGTTTGTCGCCAACAATCTTTTAAGTACCGTTCTGAAACATAACTGCACGTGGTGCAGAGAACGGAATTAAACACCGCATGTCACCAAATCCAAGTTTTAAAGACCGCGCACAAAGAATTTACAGCGAAAACTTCGCACACGTCGAAGAAAACTACAATTACCAGATCGACTACAAGAAGCAGACGTCACCCGAACGAAAGGCCTGATGGGCAGTGGAGTTTTCTACGATCGTGTCCGCGCCCTAAATGACAACAGGCCGCGACGTAGTCCTAGTTAGACGTAAAAAACTAACCTGCACTTATTCGGAATGTGATATCTGGTTGTGCATTAATGTTTAATCCGAAATGGTGGATGGTTTTTCGCGGTTCTACCTCATTCACGGCCAAATTCGTGTGTTCAAACATTCGCAACGATCTCAGTTTTGCATCGACGCCATCTTTTGCAGAAGGACGAAAAGAGAAAAGAAGGGGCGCGCCTGCGCACTAGCGTCTATGTGCTCATCCTCGCTTATGGGTAGTGTATTTTTTGCTAAAGGTTTATGTGCCGAGATATGAAATACTGGCACGAAACAAACTTTTCTTCGTTTATTTGTATGGTAATTCAAAACGTTTACGTGTAAAACACAAAATGGAATGTGAGGTTGTCATTATATTTTTAAATGCTGCAACTTTGATCATGCCGGTCTACTACATCCCCCATGATGCTCTGCAGGAACGTCGGTTAAACGGTTAATCGGTGAGAGGAATCCGTTGTTATAATCACCGCTGTTGTCCACACAGTAAGAAAAGCTCATCGCTTGATCCCAGTGTTGTTAAAATCCACGATTCTAGCTTTAACGTGTTTATTAAAGCTGATTAATAAAATCTACGTAATAATGGAGGTGATCGAATCGATAGTAACGGACAGTATTGAGGTAGAAGATTCGACTGCCACAGTTTCAACGATGGAGACCGAAAAGGCAAAAACGGGTAAATGCAAGGCTGTATCCTAAATGACTCAGTGCCACCTATCTGAGCCGCATTTACACTGTTCAGAAGTAATGTTAGCTACACACTAAGTAGTACACACTGTCTTATATGGGGCGTGATTTGGAAAATCCAGTGTTTAAATTAACTGATCAGTTCTAACCAAGTTATCGTGTAGTACGTCAGATAGCTAGCGGTCATTTTATTTGCTATTCGTGTTTGTATCCGTTTTAATTTACACCAGTTGTGACCCAATTTTAACAGGGAATATTCACGTATTTTAGATAAACTAAAATCCCGTTGGTTCAGAGCTTACCTAGAAGCCCAGTTGTTGATTTGCACAATTTTGGTCAAATTACTACCCGTTTTTAGAAAGTTATCCATAATAAATTACTAAAGACTCTTTCAAAATGTGTTTATTACTTAACTCGTACATCCTAGAAGAATAATTCAGTTACCTACTGAATTCCCCCATAAAACTGATATTGTCCTGTAGCAGAAAGTACAAGGATAACAGCAATAGTAATTTTAAAAGTTTATTTAAGGCGTTCAAAGTTCAAATTCAAACCATTCTTTGTGTGGAGATTTTCCTGAAGCAGTAGCACAAATCTGTTTAGTAGATGTCACTTGAGCACTGTTTGGGGACAATCTTACCTATCTCCCCTGTTCTTTTTATTCTCAGAGTTCGTCTGGACCTTACAAGCCACGTGGCATATGGTCCGCGTTCGTCTGGAGATGGATGCGGATTTTGATCAGCCCGTCTGCAAAAAGAAGAAACTCTGGGAGACGGTGGCTGAACGAGTGACAGCAAAGTTGAGGGCCGAAGGCCACGACGACATGCCGGTCAAGGCCTTCGAGTGCGACCTGAAGTGGAGGAACATGCTAGCTACGTACAGGAAGAATGCAGAACGCGCCAAGCGCCTTGGAGCCCACTGTGTGCACTGGGAGTTCTTTAAAGCCATGCACGAGGTGCTGGGGAGGAGCTACGAGGAGATTGAGGCCCAGCGCAAAGCCAAGCTGAGCAGCAGCAAGCTGGGCAAGGCCATAGCCAACAAACGCTACACCCCCATCCTGCCCACACCTACCGTGACCGCAACGACGACCTTTGCGCCCACCCGACCCCCGCAGGACGTCCTGCAGTTGTACCTGGAGCTACAGGAGCGCAAGCTGAACATGTGGGCTCAGCAGAAAGTTCTGGAGGAGAGGAAGATCGAGGCCATCAACAACCTCGCCCGTGCCATCAGCAGCCTCGCCCAGGACACTGCACCTAAAGAGAGCAGCACGCCAGAGTCGCCGGCATTCCTTTCCACCCAACATTAAACGATTTGTGTTTGATTACGATTGAGGAGCGATTCCATTCTGATTTAATCAGAAGACTGCAGCTAATAAAGACAGATTTTATATTAAAATCGATTCTATTTTCAAAGCTTTCATTAATTTCTTTATTCTACCTTTAGCCACTAGTTATTTTTTTCCTTCACTGTTCTTGTACCATGAGCCAGATTTCCTTAAATAGTAAAACCGTGAGTGGTACTTTAAACTGGTCTGACTCCTGATTGTGTTTGTGTGATTGTATTTCTTGTGTGGGAAAGAGGATTTAGTGATGGGAGATTGGGTTTAATCCAGGTTTAAGGCTGTGAGATTCGGTGGGATTGAAGAATGGGTTTGTGGGTGGGGGATTTGGTTTAGTGAAGGGTTTTGTGGATGACAGATTGGGTTTGTTGCGGGGAGACTGGATTATTAAATGGAAGGGTAGGTTTAGGGTTTTGGGTTTAGTTTAGTTTATGGAGAACGACAGGGTTTAAGGATGGGTGTGTGTGGATGGGAGATTGGGTTTGTGAATTGCTTTGTGGGTGGGTTTAAGGGTAAGAGATTTGGTTTGGTGATGGTTTTGGGGTGGAAGACTGGGCTTAGGGATGGGTCTGTTGATAGAGGGATACTGAAATCCTCAATCTGCACTATAGAGCTGGGGGTTTTGAGGAGGCATATGCAGACGTCAAAACACCATAAATGATCACATGTAGTACCTTTATATTGGAATGGTATCACAGTACATACACATACACACACACACACACACACGCCATTTTTTGAAATATTGTTACAGATACAGTCTTCCAGAACTTCCAGTGTGTGGTTTACTAGTTTCTTTTTTTAGATCGCCTGTATACATCACTACTCACTATAAATAACAAACATTTAAAGAACTAAAAAAAGAACCAATCAGATTATTGCCTCTGTATGTGTATCTGGTTTTCGGAGTATTCTTTTGGGGCACTTCCTTTTGAGGTTGTAGAACATATTTTTTATTAGTAGTACTTTTTGTTTTATTTAGTGCCAGTTTTGGAACGCCATCATGGCTGCTCGTCTGAATCTTTGTTAACTATGCTCTGACTCCAGAGCACTGTATAAAGAATTCACCACAGTGTCCCTCAGTTTTACTCCGGACTCCTCTTCCCTCCCTTTCTCCTGCTCCTGCTCCTCTCCCCTTGCCTCCTTCTCCACCTGACCCCTGACCAGACTCCCCGTATCAAGCAGGGCATTGTGCAGTATGCAGCAGGTCAGGACCACAGCCCGGGCTCTCTCGTAATTCCCCATATCTAGGCATCGGAGTTTCTGGAAGCGCTCCTTCAGATCTGCCACGGCCTGCTCGAACCGGACCAGGTGTGACCCCACGGATCTGTTGTAAAGGTTTTCCTGCGGGTTCCGTCCGCTCCTGAATGGAGTCAAGATGTGCCGCGTGAGATGATATCCCACTCCGGCCAGCAAACACGTCCCAGCCGGCATCAGCTCTGGGTGCTGGTGGAGTCTCTCACTTAGGGTGTTCCCTCTGTCCCGGTCGGAACCTGGGCTGACTCGGCAGTGCATGAACCGACCCTCGCCATCACACACCAACTCCAGGTTTATCCACGAATCGGGATGGGTCTCCTTCTTGAGCCTCTTGATTTGGGGTGCTTCACCGTCTGAGTCCCGTTTACTAACAGGAAGGCGGATCGGGATGCGAGTGTGACCCAGAACCCCCAAAACCTGAGGGAGGCCTCTGTGTTGGAGACGCTCATCCCAACCCAGCCAGCTGGAGAACGGGAGCAGGTGACCTAACGCGTCCTGGCCTAGGCATAAGCAAGATTGATTTTCATTAAAGCTTAAGCCTGAACTTCATACAACTGAAAATGACTGCTATAAACCATACACACCCATGGGCCAGTGGATGAGATGATCCTCCAGGGCATTGACCCTCTCACAGAAGGAGAAGAAGATCCGGTGGATGTTTCCCTTCTCCAGGCGGAAGGTGGAGGACACAGAGCGGTAGCTGAGACGTTTAGAAAGCAGAGTGAGAGACAGGAAGACGGTGTGAGACAGGGACAAGCGGGCTCTCCCAGTCATACGGCTCTGATTGTGGCTCGGGTTCATGGTCTGGAGAAGGGCCGTGATGTACTGAGAGAGAGAGAAACACACACACACACACAAGCCTATGTAATAAAAAAAAACTTAGAGATTCTGTTCAGGATTTTAGGGAAAGCAAATTCCCCACCCATTCTCTACGGAAGGGGGGGGGGGGGGGATTGATGTGTCATGACTGCAGAAGTGCCAGTCCAGTATCCATATCCTCCTCTTATGTCATCAAGCCTTTATAATGTGCGCAGCATGTAGTATTTTTTCTGTTTTGTGTTGTTATGTTGTTGTGTTGTTATGTCTGTTGATGTTGCTCCAAAATCTGGGTGTACTTTTTCTGTATTAATGTTCCATCACAGAAGTGTAAATGACCTTTCCCAAGGGTCCGGACCCGACCTCGTACCATGACAGAGCCTGGCTGTTTGACTTATTAGCAGTCTGGATGGTTCCATTTCTTATTTTTTTTTATTTTTTAAGTGTCTTTTTAAATAAATAAAAACCAATGGATAAATGTCCCTGGTGTTAAGGTTTGCAGAAATATGTGTATCTTTGTTATGGTTGCCCAAAACAAAGCTGGTTAAATTAATTAACATTTCCTTTGCTGTTTCAATAAATAAACATCATTATGATTATAACGAGATACAGAACGCACTGCCACACCTGAACCATCTCATTCTCCTCGATCTCACTGATGTGCTCCTGGTTCTCCTGCTGATCATCTGGGGCGGCCGCAGCCGTCAGGTGAAAGGTCACAGTCTGGGTATGCTCCGTGACAAAAGGCTCAAGGTCATCTGGCTGTGAGACCTGAACCAAAACAGAGCCAGGCTCTCCCTGCATACTGGCCATAAGATCTGCCTCGATGGTTTCCTCCACTGCCTGGTCCAAACGCTGGTCCAGCTCCCAGTGAGACAAAGGCTCCCAGTCCAGCTGCATGATGTCCATCATCAGACGGCCCGCTGCTGCCACAGAGGACCTTAGATCCATCTGTGTAGTTTAAGATTAGCTCAGGTTAGGTTACTGGCTTATGGAGTAAGATCAATGGAACTAATCCCAGCTGTGCCTACTGGACCCAGCCACGGTCCGGACTCATCCAGGGATTCTGAGTGGGAAAAATGTTAGCTTACAATGTGAATAATAAAACAAAATTAAATAATTACAATATGAGATGAATAATATGATCTGTAATTCTTACCCTCAATAAAACGCGTCTTGTTTCAAACAGATCGGCTATTTAAAAACTTTCAATACATTTAGAAGCATGTAATTTTATAACTCTACTTCAGAACTTGAAGTAGACTGTTTTTTTGTATCAGATTAACAGAACTTTTATTTAGGCAAAGAACTTTCAGTTGTAGCCTAATCGATGTTTATATCCGCTGTACGGTTTGCCGTTACAAGCACTCCACACTTGCAATTAAGTACAACAAAGAAAGTCTTTTTTATTGCAGACTTAATCGGTACTAACTAAACAAACCTGAGCTTATTGCTGGTAAGGCTTTGCTTGAGGTACATGCTGTGACGTGGTAGTGCAAAAAAAGCGTATGAACAGTACCTTGGCTCGGGAGTAGTTTGTGTTTGGTGGCTCGTTTTGTTTTACAAAAATTTTACTTACCGAGACTGAAAACGTCGTTTTCGATACAAAACAATACAACCCACCGCCAGCTGTGTTCCAATCCGAGCGCTGTTCAAGTAGCTAGGGCGCCTAAAGCATCACTGCGCAAAATCCAGGCTCAAACCTCAACACGGGTTGCCAGGTTTACACAAAATAACAGCACTCTTTACAGCACAGTGGCGTAAGTTCACGACCATGTTTGAAATTTCTATATTTCTGCATAAACATCGTCGTTATTTCCCCCACACATGTAAATAAACGTAAATAATAAATAAAATAAAAAAAACCGTAAATATATTAGAATAGTATGTGAACTTCTAGGACAGGTGACATTAAGAGTGGGATGTTCTTACTTATGTTAATGTTTACAGAACAAGCAAAGTCTGATTACCAGAATAACTCTTAAGCCTCTCACATAGTAGTTACTCATAGTGTAGGGTGTTCCACTAGATGGAAACAACATTAACTCTGCCTGTAATACCAGAAGCTAATAAGCATAATAAGCTTTAGTTTTTCCTCACTGAAACTTTTCTGGCACGATCAATAATATATATTTTTTATTTTAATTACTTCTGAGTTATTTCTAACCCGTTTTTTGTCATACATCTAGTCCTATTGAAAAAGGATAGTGATGACCACAGCAGTGTTTTTAATATCTTATTTAACAAGATAAAGTATTTGGTTCACAACATTAAGGAGGATGAGGCGTGTTAGAACTGAACTCGCACTCGACTAGATCGACTGTCCTGTATGTATACATGCTGATTTGATAAATGTTTGCAGTAGCCTCAATTTTTTTCAGAGCTTCATATCTATTTACACACACACACACATATATATATATATATATATACATACACACACACACACAAAACGATAATTAATGACATATTTACGCAATATTTATCACGATTAGCATAATCAGTTTCTGAAAAATCACCATTCAAATATGATCCCACATGTAGTGAATTTTATTCAAAATGTAATTTAATGTCTCTTTGTAATAAAACATGCTGTTTTTTTCAGTGTTCTTTAAGTTATGATGATAGCCTCCATAAATCACTCAGGAAAGCGCACCGTTCAATCACGATCACGTCTCACAATAATATAAAATATCGTCCTATTGCTCACCAATAGATCTGAGTAATACTGTCGTTAAAATAATAGTAATAGGATTTGTATTTTAAAAAAAAAAAAAAACACTGAGAAATTCTTCATTTTTTATTTGCAAAAAAACAACCCAAAAAAGCAGTGAGACCTTCAACTGAGAAATGAGTTTAAGTACATTCTCAAAAACAAACCGCACGCACGCACAAACATCCACACTAACACCCCCCCACCACACACACACACACGCACGCGCACACACACACATACACACGCACACACGCGCGCACGCACACACGCACACACGCGCGCACACGCGCACACGCGCACACGCGCACACGCGCACGCGCACACGCGCACACACGCGCACACGCGCACACGCGCACACGCACACACGCGCGCACGCGCGCACGCGCGCACACACACACACACACACAAACACACACACACACACACACACACACACACACACACACACACACACACACACACAC
>JAYJMA010000022.1:493622-507436 GCA_036873895.1 Parotocinclus cabessadecuia
AAAAAAAAAAAAAAAAAAAAAAAAAAAAAAAAAAAAAAAAAAAAGTTTCTTATCCAAATCGGGGACACTGCGAGAAGCTTAGGAAGACGGTGGGTGAGACGCGGGGCGCACTGACCTGGTAAGGGCACAGAGGGCAGAGACGATGATCCCGGCCAGGCTGAAGGAGGCCAGCTCAGCATCCTCATGCAGGAAGACCTTGATGCAGCGCTCGATCTCCTGCAACTGCTCCTCACACACAGGAACGCTGGCGCCCTCCGCCTTCAGTCGCTCAGCCTGACGCACGAGGCGCGTGTTGGTCTCGGCCACGTGGTGCTGCAGCGCCAACTCGACGCTCGACAAGAACTGGCATGTAGTGGTGGAAGACTGAGGGGCAAACTGCATCTCGTAACTGGACGCAGGTAAAAATGATGGTTAGACTGCATCACAAGTGGTCTGGCCAAGGTCTTATGGAATTTGGTTTGGAATGTGGTTGGTGGCGACACAGCAATATAATTGCCATCATTTTTTCCACAATACATTTATATTCTGCTTTTTTTTTTCAAAGAAGCAAAACATTTCCAATGGTGTGTAAACTAATCTCCTGTAGGGTTTTGGTTCAATTTTTTTTTACATTTTTTCAATCTGATGTATTAAGATAAGAGACCACGTTTTCATACGGTATCGTACAAATAACTTTTCACACATTTTTTCGAACTTGGGTCGGGGTGGGAAGGACACACACACAGGTGAAGTTCTGAAAAAGAACACACATCTGAGTCCAAACCAAACGGACTGTGACGCTGCGTAAATTTAATCAGGCTGACCAATAAGAGTTCAGGTTGCGAGCAGAACAGCTAAGAGAACAAGCGCTTATAGGCCGAGCAACAGGCTGAATATAAAAACAGAATGTGTGTTGGAATAAATCTGAAAGGCTGGAGAATGAAGAGGAAATAAAGCTCAGTGACTGGATGGAATGTTTTACCGTTTATGAGTCTGGTCATGACCACATAAAAATCCAAAACTTTAATGCACTCATCTTCACATTGTTTTTTTTTTTTTTTTTTTTCTTTTGATGTGAAAATGAATTGGCAAACTAACATTAGGAGAAGTAAAAGCAGACAGGGAGATTTTGAAGGGTGTAGATTAAATAAACAAATAAGATAAAGGAGTAGTGCAGCTGGTGGGAATAGGCTTTGACTTGAACTTCAGCTTTTAAAAACATTTTCAGTGAACTGAAGCTATCGCGATATAAACCTGTTGTGATCCTCAATATTTACATTACAGTAGCCTTTAAAGTATAAAAACAGATAATGAAGAGACTAAGCTCTATGGTAAATGACCACACATTTCACGTGTCCAAACTAGATTCTCTGGGATTCTCGTAAATAAATCCTAAACACGTCCTAACGGAAGTCAGATTATTCTCCATTTAAACATTAGCCACACATACTCACCGATGATACACAGCCTGGCAGTGCTCCACTGTCATGTCACACACCAGTTCCTCCATCCACTGTTTCCAGGTGTAGATCCTGTGCCTGTGCAGGACAGCGCGGGGGTACAGCAGAGCCACCGTTGCGTAGCTGTGAAGGTGCTCCAGGCAGGCGCGCAGTATGGAGCGGCGCTGCTGAAGCAAAGCGCTGACCTCTGCCTCCAGTGCCTCGCATTGGCTGATCAGGTGAGCCTGGCCTGCGTTCTGCAGGAAGGCTGTAGCCGGGACGTAGCTGGGTGGGCCTGTGTACAGAAGCTTGCTTTAGAAAGAGCAACACGAGGTAAAGTGATCTAAATGGAATGTGGAGTAAATACCCAGATCGATAGGGCTGCTGATTTCCTGAAGCAGACTGGCGAGCTGCGTGGCCTCCAGACTGGAGAAAGCTGCCTGGTACTGAGAGATCCACTGGTCCAGATCGGACAGTTTGCTGTGGATGGCATCCTGTACAGTCCTCTGTCTGGACTGCAGCTGGGTGTGCTCCGTATATCTAAACAAAGATTTGGGGTCATGTACAATGACTAGAACTGGAATTTGAAGCATATACGGCAACAGGAAGATTCAATTCGTATCCAAAAGCTGCCACTACAGGAGGAGTACAGTGTTCCCTCGTTTATCGTGGGGGTTACGTTCCAGGGCCAAGGAAAATCTGCGAAGTAGGGATGTATTTATACACTATTTTAAGTCTTTAAAAACCCTTCCCCACACTTTTACACTATATAAACTTTTCCCAATCCCTTAAGGACTAACGCAGTGTACAAAATGGCTGAGGCAAATGCAGAGTTCCAGAAAACAGGCTTTAATATACACAATCAGCAGGTAGAAATCGGAATCACGGACAGTCCAGGGTTAGAATACCAGGAAAACTCGGCAGACAGAATCAAATAAAGGGTTCAAAATGGAATGGAAAATGGGTCAACAACGCTAAGTACAGCGATAATAGAAAAACAGTGATAATAGAAAAACAGTGGCGCTTAGAACTCAGGGAAAAAACAAGAGACTTAGCAACTGGTGTGTGAGAGAGGAGTGAATAGATACGGTGTGTAATGAGAAGAGTGAAAGAGATTCAGGTGTGTGGAATTAATAAGAAGGTGACGGTGAACGTGCGCGTGCCTGGGTATGGTCCGCCAAGCAAAGCGTGGGTGTGACAGTAACCATTCCCACACTGTAATGTAAGAAATTTTATGAAGGAGTGTTTTAATACTGTATAAAGTGCTGTATAAATGTACAATGCATGCACAGAACGGTGTACAGTACGGCACTGTAAAACTAAACCTACGTACGTAAATGCGTACAGTAACTTAATAATGTTACACAAATGTTTTACGGTAAACTCAAATCTACATAGTTTTAAAATTTTGATATGGGTACTCACCATTGAAGAAGATATGTCCTCATGTACACGTTAACTATATCACACGTACTACGCATGCGCAGAGTTGTGCTAAAACCCGCGAAACAGCGTAAATCTGATAAATTTTTTTTTAAACCGTGGTGAGGGAACACTATACTTTAAAACAATTATTAGCATTAGCTGTGTTCAAGGTTACATCATTGTATTAAGACTGAAATACAAATCAAACAGGACATATTATTAATAAAAATCAAAAACACACAAATACATTTTTGTACCGCAGCTCCACGTCTTGCTTTTTAGCATTTTATGATATCTCCAAAACAATGACATTTAGTCAAAGCAACAACTGTTATGGTTAAAGACTGTTGCCACAGGTTCATGGAATCTAAATTGGCAGCCGGTCCAGTATCCTATGATACTGGACCGTCTCCAATTTGACCGGAATCTTTCCCAAACTCTGTCTGAATCAGGCATGTTTAAAAAAAAAAAAAAAAAAGACCCATGCTGACCTGTGTTCCAAGGTGTGAATTGGGTGATCGGCCCGGCTGTCTGCTTCCTCCAAGAACTCCATCTCCTCTATTAGTTTGGCCTGTGCTTTGTCCACCTGGGCGAGCTGCTTCTGTAGATTCAGGTATTCCTCTACTGTCATCTCCAGCTGTGGCACCACTGCCAGCATCTCATCATAGTTCTTAAACCAGTTCACCTACAAGAGGGAGAATATTAAGTCCCAACATTCATAATTGGTTAAAAGTATTTATTTTTGGTTCCATTAAATCAAGGAGTTCCCTCACCTTGATCTCAGCCACGCGGGAGGAGAAGAGACTGCGTGTAATGTCTCTCTCCATCTCTCTTTTGCTCTGCTTGCTTTCAGCCTGCTGCCCTCCTCCTCCATACACGGCCCCAGCAAATCCCACCTCTCCGCCCGCAGTCCAGTCCACCAGAGGGTCATACACAAAGTCCTCCAGCAGAGTCAGAAGGGTTTCTCTGCCACGTCGCATCATCTGTATCACCTGAAGCAGAGCGCACTGTGCTGTGAAATCTTTCTTCATTTTTATAACAAAAACTTATGTAAAAGACCTCTATACAAATATAACCTTGAACGTTTCATAAATGTTTATTCGATTGCTCACTCATATTCCACTTGTGCTCTTAAATTAGAAGACTTAAAAACAGAACATCGTCCATTTACCTCTATATAAGCAAACTTTAAGCACCGCTAGGATTGAGTGGTCATGTGTAATGCCATGGTAACCCAAGACTACTTTGCATAACAGGGAGTGGTAGTGGCTGGACTGGGCTAACCCTAACCCTAGTGGCTGATGCGTGTAATTTTCTGATGGCCTAGATTGGCATTATTATTTAAGATAGTCAAACTTAAAAAGCAGGCTCTGCATTTCCTGCAACAGTGACCATGTAGTTCCTTCAAATGGAACTGTAGCAATGGGGTCACACATGCGTCCTAATACCTTGGTTGCGTGTGATTCCCATTACATTTTGGCTACGTGTTGGTGTGGGTCCCATATTTTTGATCATATTGGTGTCCCGATGCTTTTGGCCACATTTGCCATATGTGCATCAAAATACTTTTGGTTGTCAATGCCATATGTGCCTCAGTACTTTTGGCCGTGTGGGGGTCCCATTAAATTTTGGCTGCATGTTAACGTGGGTCCCAAATCGTTCTGGGTGCGCTGATGTCCCAATACTTCTGGCCACATGAAAGTCCTTGTCCTAATACTTACTTGTACTCAAACAGCCTCAATAATCACCAGATCTCAATCCAATAGAGCACCTTTGGTATTTGGTGCAATGGGAGATTTGCATGGTGGATGTACAGCTGACAAATCTGCAGCGACTGCATGATTCTGTCATGACAATATGGACCAAATCTTTGAGGAATGTTAGCAGGACCTTGTTGAATGCGTGTGAAGGCTAAAAAAGCCAGAGAGGCTATTTGTAATTAATCGCTCACCTGTTCACAGGATAGTCTGAAGATTCCTTCCACTCCCGTGACTCCTAGAGCGGTCTCAATGTTGTGCGTCATGCGGAACGGAACCTTCTCTGGAACCCTCAGACTTTTCCCTGTAATCACATCAGCATTCGTTACAGAGGATCTAACAAAAACGAGGCCGTTCCCTCCTGGGTCCCCATCTACGGCTGATCGACTGACCTTTCTCGAAGCACACATTGTAGTCTATGTGCACCACCTCACCAGTCGTCATGTCGATCAGCACGTTGTCCAAGTGACGGTCACCTAGGCCGATGATGTAGCCCACCATTGACATGACCGCCGTGGACCTGGCGTACGACTGGAAATCAAACAAAAAAAGTAGACGTCCAAGAACTACTGTGTCACACGGGGCTCCCGACCTCATCCAACAACCCTTACCTGTGTGACCCTCCACCACTCGCTGGGGGTCGTACACGAGCACCACAGCTCCTTTGCCAGCAGGTTATGAGGCGTGGCCTCCATCAGGTCTCTAAGGACGTCCCTCATGACGCTCAGAGGCCAATCACGCCGTGACACATCCAGGCTAAGGCCCACGGCCTTTAAGGCAGGTCCAATCTTGCTGTAGTAGAGCTCGCTGGGGCGAGGGACCATGGGCAGGTTCTGCTGCTGCTGGAATGAGTCCTGGGCCTAAAACGCAAATTCAGTCATCTGTCAAAAACGTTAAATGGACACTTTTTAGTCAAATGAAGAATTCGAGAGGTGACCTTCTGTGCCTGCAGGACAGCTTCGCGCTGCTGCCAGCGTTTGTAGAGTCCGAATAGAGGTGCGGCTCCATCTACCCACTGGATGAGGCCGGAGCGCGTGCAAAGTGGGGTCACAGAGTAATGGCGGGCGTGGAACCGTGGACTCTCCTGCTGGTTCACCTTAGTGAACATGGTGTTAACGATGGACAGGAACTGCATGATTCTCTCGTCCAAATGCAAATCTTCCAGGCCTGAGAAAGAGAGAGAAAAAGCGCGAGAGAGAGGTTGGGGTTAGATAAACAGGTGATCAATTACAAACAACAAATTTGATCAAAACAACATCCTCCCACCTTTAAACAGGTAAGGATAGTTTCTACCATCAGAGCCAAGGAAGTAGAGCTTTTTCGGCTTGGTCTTTGTGGGCAGGATGGTGATGGTGTTGCCCACGTTCTGGATGGTGACTGCATCAGTGGCGGACACCTCTCCCGGAAGGGCGATCTCAGTGTTGGCCATGGAGGCCAGGCGAGGACTGATCTCCTCCAGACGCAGGAGGTAGCTAGCTCGCTTCTGTGCCCGCTGCTGCAAACTCAGCATGATCTGACGTAAGAGAAAGGAGGAGGATATTTACAATATTTACAATTACGTTACAGATAAAATTAATAAAAAGCTTTAAGAATAAAAAATAAATCAAAAGGGAAAACGAAATTTGTAAGAATTGGAGAACACAGAACATAGAATATTAGGCAAAGAATATTAGGAAGACAACAAAAGTGTATGTATACAAGCACGCACATATATATATAAAATTACCTGGCATTTAAAACAAACGATGTAATGCAAATTAAAACCTGGACAGGTTTCTACAGGAATCAGCATCAACCACCCCCACACACACACCCACCACCACACACATAAACCCTCCTTTAAAAAAAAAAAAAAAAAAAAATTTGCATTTAATTACAGCATTACTAATTAGGTGCTATAAGGTAAGGTTCAGACCTGTTTGAATGGGAACCAGCTGTTGGCGGGATTTGCCGGATTTGGGGGGTTCCTCAGTCTCTCCAGAGCGTTGCCAATTGCTTCTCCATAAGCCTCTTGAAACCAGGTCTCGTGAGGAGTCTCTGCAGCGGCTGCTGTGATGCTGCGTACATGGTCCAGAGCAAAGACGATAGGTCGCATCAGGGCCGAATGCTTCTCCCGCATGATGGCCACTTTTTCCTCCCTAAAACGGCAGCAACGTGAGATCAGACCTGAGCAAACATTCCTACATGACACAAATCGGAGCCACGGCGGTGTGACCGGAGGCCTTACTTGCGCAGCGTGTTGTTGTTCTGGACCCGCTTGACCTCGTCTTCGAGCTGCTGGATGCGCCGCAGGACATGCATGTGCTGCTGCTGGAGGACACCCAGCCACAGCTCATCCCACAGCAGTGTGACCCTCCTCAGTTCCCCAACCAGCATCTGTACCTGCAGCACCATGGTGGGGTTCGAGGCAGACAGCGTGTCCACGATCTTGCTATAGCAGTCCTGCATCATGGCTTGATCCTCGATGGAACGGAGCCCCAGCTCGTCTCCTCTGCCGCTCTCCTGGGAGGTGGGAGCACTGTTCACCTCGCCGTCCCCACCACATAAAGCCTCACCAGGCATATTTCCTAGCAACGTGGGCAGAGCCGAAGGCAGCTTGGCTCCTGTGCCAAACAGATAAAGTGAATGAAAACATAGCCCTTGAATGTATAAAGCACATGCATGCATGATCTTTGAGCCCCACTGCTGAGGCGAGAAGGTCTACCTGCTGCCTGGGCTTCTCCCCCAAGCGAGATGGACCCAACGATGGCAGGATATAGGATGAGATGAGGCGAGTCCTGAGCCACACGGCACAGCAGGCTGCAGATACTCTGCCGGATGTAGGCCTCGGGGTGGTTTAGTCTGGAGAACAGCTGAGGGATGATGCCTTCAGAAACAACAGCACAGTGAGCACTGAGCCAAGCTCATCAAAAAACTTTTCAGTGTGGGTGCACTGGAGCAGCGGCCAAGCCCTTTCACCTCTCCAAGGCGCGGTCGGAGTGGAGGCCAGGCCAAGCTCCAGCCCCTCCCTCAGCTCTCCGGCGTGCTTCACCAGCAGGCGCAGGAGACGCAGCGTGGCCATCACGATCATGTCGTCGCTGCTCTGCTTGCTGCTCCCGGCGTTCAGGAGTAGTTTGGGATCATCCTCATCGATTGGGACCTGCCGCAAAGAAAAATCTCAACAGCTCGCCCCAAATCCCATCTCTCGGTTGGTCGTCGTTCTCATCCCAGCGAAACTCAAACCACGAGTTAGAGATTCAAATAAATAAGAGCTCTCGCTCAGTGCAGAGTCACTTTTTAAAATTAGTTTTTCACATCTACAGTACTGTATTTAGTGCAAATAAATCATAAAAAGCCAATTGCCTGGTACTTGTGGAACAAATGAGCGACGACAACCAAGGTAGCACTGCACATTTGTGACTGTAGAGAAAATAAGTACAGTCGCTTAGAATAAATGGATCTGACGACTATGCACTTCTGTCTGTGCGCGCACACTTCCAGACTAAGCAAACTGACAATAAGGGAGATATTTAAACCTGTCCAGCGTTGAGCTTGAGAAAGGTGAAGTAGGCTCTGCAGGAAACACGGTAGAGGCTGAAGATGCGATCCACCACACGTCTCCACACCCGGATCAGCCCAGTCATCACCCCATCATCTACTTCGGCCAGCCATGTGCACGAGCTCAGCAGCTGCCTCCAGATCACATCCACCATGTCATCTTCCTCGTCCTCTTCATTCTGCAAAGCCATGTCATCGTCCTGGGGACGGGTAAACATTTGTTAAGCGAAGGCAGCCAACACGAACGGTTTATCCTCGTTCCAAACCTCTCACCTGAATCCCAGCAGGTCGACACATGGCTTGGCCCAGGATGCTAAAAATGGTCTCCTTATCCTCTTCACTGGTGCTGGATGGCAGGAACTCCTCAATCTCCTTCTTTTCCCCCAGCAGCAGTGGAACCCCTTCTCCTTGACTGCAGGGAGCAAAACGCGGGTCATGACCATACAGGGTGGCATAACAGTTTTAAGAAGGAAATTCTGCTTGCACGTACCTCGCGTTATCTACGACTTTTCGACCCCACCTGTACGCCCAACTTGCCAGAGCAGCCCAAGCTTTGGCCACTTCAGGGGCCTGAGTAGCAGAGAGTTGGTAGAGCTGACCCAGAACGAAATCGGCTTCCCCAACACCCACACTCACTATGAAAGAGAGGTAAGACAAACCAACAAAATAAATAAATAAATAATCAAGATAAAGTCTTCAGAGGGAGTACCTGCAAACTTTGCATAAACTTGCGACGAACTCATGTCCTTTCCAGGACACAATTACACCTGCCCCTAATTAATGTTCAGTCTTGAAAATATAAAGAAAATTTATTTCCTTCATCCACAAGGGAGTGCTTCAGGTTTCAAAGAGGAGTTATTTATTATTTAATACATCAGTGACCATTAGCACCTGTTGTTTCCGCGGCGATACGCGGCATGCCCTGCTCCTCCACAGGCAGCTCCAGCAGCGCGGCGATGTTCTTGCTGAGAGTAGTGGGCGGGGTGCTGCTGCTCCTCTTAACTGCTTGCTTGAGCTGCGGCGTCAGATCCTTCCAGTCGGCCAGGAGCCACTTGCAGAGTGTGAGCACAGAACGGCAGGCGGCCCGGTCGCTCTTTCCTGAGCGACAGTAGGACAAGGCGCACGAGCTCAGCATCTCCATGGCTGCAGCAGTCTGACCTGAGAACAACAAGGGGCCGGTTCCAAATTTGATTCAACAAAATAAACTATAGGATTAGAATCAGGAGTACACACTTACCTGCAGTGAAGAGCACTTTAGCCCTCTCAATCTTCAGCTCTGGACCCCATTTCTCAGCAGTCGTTCCCTCTAGGGACATCAGCTTAAAGCTCTGCGTCAGGCCCGAGACCTCAGAGTCTTCCGTCGGATTGCTGCACTGGGCTAAAAGCCGCGTGGCCAGAGCGATGTTCCCCTGCTTACGAGCAAACTTTACCGCTGTCAAACACAGCTCGATCAGATGAGAGTCCACGGAACCAGAGGAGCCTAAAACAATCAATCATTTACCAGAAACATCAAGATAAAATGCTCAACCTACACCCTGTAGTACCAAAAATTATGCAGGATAAAAAGGTGACAAAACAGTGGGGAAAAAAAAGAATAAAAACAAACAAGTCTGGCATAGAAATTCCCAAATAACAAACGTTAAATGTAAAGGACGAAACATGACAAATATAACAAAAGCTAAAATAAATGAGCACTCAAAACTTGGAATTATTTTTTTTTTTAAACAATGACGAGTAAACAATCTCCATGATATAAAATAAATGACAAATTAATAAATGAGAATAATATATAAAACATTAACATTAAAATAGCATTAACCCAAAAAAAAAAAAAAAAAAAAAGAAATCAAGAAAATTACTAACTAAATGATAGATAAATAGTGATAGTAAATAAAAACAAACAGGACAAAAATAAATGAACACAAATGACAGGACAAATAAATCAAATGTCCTGACATTAATTAAAAAACATGCCAGTTACACATTTTATTAAAATTATTATTTCTTGAGATCAGACTGTTTTTCATTTTAATTAACTGTCCAATAACATTTTATGACTTGTCACTTTTCGTCCTTCATGAAAACCACTATGATTCAAATGCTCCACAGGCCAACACAGACCCTCTTGACTTACCTCTGAGCTTTAGGAAGAGCTGCCTCTGAAACACGCTGTAACGCAGAGCGTGGAGCCACGGCTGAACGTCGTGCTGCTTACAGGAGCTCAGAGCTTCACTATAGAGTGGAATCAGACACTCCTAAAGAGAAAAGGCAAGGCAGGAGGAAATTGTAATGGGCTTTTTGTGAGTTAATATACACATGCCATTTTAAAAAAAACGTACAAAGTTTATTTTTTGTAGGGAAACTTAAGCCCTTGTAATTTATCAACATAGCTAAGTTTTCGGAAAATAGTCTTATGAGCGCCAGAATCCAGGGCTAGACCTCGAATCAAAAGCAAACAACTTTTACGCTCTTGGATCTTAATTTTACATTCAGAGATAAAAAAAAAAAAAAGTGTGCTTTCAAAAAGTCCACATATGGTGTTTAAACAGAGTCTTTTTAAAACCCTCTTGATATTTTTGTTAAAATTGTACAAGGACTGTGACGTTGGTCATGTCAGACCTCTGAAGGGTGCTGGCTGCACAGTGAAGTCTCCAGGGAGCTGGCACAGTGCAGCTGCAGGGTGTTCAGGGTGGGCAGGGTGGCAGATAGGGTGAGTGTGGAGAGACGTAGCGGCCCCAGAGCGATACGTCCAGTCTGCTTCAGGTATTTCACCAGTGTACTGTGGAGGATCATAAAAAGATCAGAGGAGTGAGTGTTATATTGTACAGTCACAGCTGGGTCATCTTGGCACAGGGTGGCACACAAGACTATCTGCTTACTCTGATGAAGGCAGAACTTTCTGGTCATGCTCATGATTGGTGGACGTGATGGCTCCCACAGCGCTTCTCAGTAACTGGACCTCGATGGCTTTCTGTAGCTCTAACGGATCAGGGCTAAGCACAGCGGGCAGGAGCCTTTTTAGATCTGCAGATAAGAACATACACACATTAGGATACACAGAGCACAGCAAAGTAGAAGTTTGAAATTGGAGGGTTACGGACCAAGCTTGTCCTTGGTGTTGGAACCGAGAAGGCCATAGTCGTCCCCGGGCAACAGCTCCAACTGTGCACGGCACTCTGCAAAATCCCCATCCTCGAACCTGCTCAGGGCCCTGAACATAAGAAATAAGAATGACGTCTATACCAGCTGCATATTTCTTTTAGTTTAAAACGGGGAAACGATCTTTATGTTCAGCATTGTTGTTGCATAATCCATACACCACAGGGTGCACGGCAACAGGACCCTTATACAGCATTACACAACGACTCTTGAATCTTTTACATCATTAAAACATATTAATAAGGTTACTTGACATTGTATTTATAAGCTAACATGTAACACTGAGACAGAGACACGGCCCCTTGGAATCTTTGAGATGTGTATAATTTCTTGGTTATAATAAGCAGAAACAGTCTTCCGTTAGCACTCACTTGACATAGTTGAAGTCGGTCTTGAGGTTGACCGAGGTGGAGTTGCTGCTGTTCTTTTTGAGCGCCAGCATGCTGGCCTGCCACTCTTGTACTGAGGCCCAGTCGCTCAGAGCCACGTAACACTCGCATGCCTTATTCGCCAGGAAATTCAGCACCTCAGAGGAACACTCGCTAGATTTCAACAAGACCGTCTTCCTACAGTCTCCTAAAACAGGAGAGGACAAAAGGTGTGTTTGAGAGATTTAAACTTTAGAAATTCTAACCTTTTTATAGCACTTTTTGCTATGGCGTATTGTTTAAAAGCAGCCTTAGAATATGATATTATCTGAGCAAACCTGGAGCAACAAGTGGAAAGGAAAAACTCCCTGAATATACAAGAAATAAACCTTGGGCAGACCAAGAGTCAAATAGGGACCCGACGACCTAGGGTGGCCTACATGTTAATTGAAGTAATTAAGTTGTAGTTATACTAAATTAAGCAGGCACCAAGTCTGGACATTAACAAAAGCAGTAAGAACATTTCGATAATAGCTCAAAATTGTGCCCGCCTCTGCTCATAAAAAGGTCATGACTAGGTCATGGTGGTCTTAATGACACAAAAGCAGTCCAATCATTTCACAGGTGTAAATTTCAGTTGCACAATCAGAGTGATTTTTAAAAAAAGCATGGTGGTTTATAGCATGTTATATTGAGGAGATCTTTCCTGATTTTAGGGATTTGTCTACACTGTGGTCAAGCAGACGAGCCTCTGCATTCTCCCAGGACCCAAACGCTCTTCATCAACAATCCTCCGACGTCTGGTCAAGTTAACGCCGTAACAAAGTGAAATAAAGCCAGTCTAATACTGAAGTGATTTATAACTGTCTTTATTAAGTCTTCATTACATTTTGATATTAATCCAGTTTACATTTTATCTCGCCTTGTTTTATGGAAGACTTTCTTTAATGTTTCTTTAATTAGCACGGTCTTTATTTTTCTAAATGTCAATCCAGATTTATTTCTGCAGCGCATTGTCTCAAAGCATCTTTACAATATTTTATTATTGTAGCAAACCTGGAGAGATAGAGGCAAGGAAAAGTCCCTCAAAGTGGCTACATTTGTATTAATAGTATAATTAAATAAGAGTTCATTAAAATAATCATAAATGCCAAATACTTCATCTGACAGAGTCAAAATGTGTGTTTCATTGTGTGTAAATATAATGAGCAGAAAAATTAGGGGTTACTTTAAAATTCAAGCTCCCATATTTTTGTGAGGAGTGTAAACAGTGTTTAAATTCTTTCTGAATGAATAAAATTATCCAGCCATAAATCGTCCCGCCTGAGCCAATGTCTATACGATGTCAGGATTAAATACTGCAATAAACAGCACAATTCACTGAAGAGAGTTTGCTCACCACTGATGCTGTGCTTTGGGCTGGAGCTGCTGCCTGTGGTGGAATTTGCTACCTTCAGTAAGGACCTATCAAAGCCTTTGATTGAGCAGTCCACCCCTGTGATGGCACACAGCTGCTCCTGATACTCCAGTGCCGCCCTCTCGAATCTACCAATCACCAATGTGCAACATCAACTCTGGGTTCGAATGCAATTAAAACATATCCTGAACCAGCATTATAGGAATTCATTCAACGTGGAATAAAGGGAATAGTAAAACAAAATCAGGCACTCTGGGGTTGGCTGGTAAACGGGTACACCCTCAGTGTTGAACGACGCAGAACTGAAACACCACCCATAACTTACTTCCCCTCCGCCTGCAGAGCCACACATCCAACCCAGGCCAGACTCTTGCCCATGTTTGCTGTACTCCAGGCTGCCAGACCCTGAATGGCCTCTGGACAGCGCAGTTCACACAGAGCCTCCACCAGCATGGTGATTGGAACCTCCATTTCAGGACCCTAAAAAAAAAAAAAAAAAGGGGGATAAATAAATAAAGATTAAAAAACATTTAAAAAAATTTTTTTTAATTGGCTTTTAATTCTCTGTCTGTGCTATTGTGATTTAAAGCTCCATTTGACATTTATTCGTTATGGATAATATTATAAATATATATGTCCTGTAATAAATATAGCGATCCACCAAATTATATATATAAATATATACACACACAGAGACACACACACACACACACACAGAGACACACACACACAC
>JAYJMA010000022.1:524536-539773 GCA_036873895.1 Parotocinclus cabessadecuia
AAAATACATACAGGTTGTAATGTAGTAAAATAGGGAAAAATCCAAGGGGGTGAATACTTTCGCAAGGCACTGTACATGTTTCAGTTCCATCAATGGCACTTGTATGAAATTGCCCGTTCAGATTGACCGTAAACGTCTCAAAGTGAAGTGATGTCTAATCTAATGGTGGCCTAAGACTTTTGCACAGTACCGCATGCTTGCGAGGATTCGCATTTGACTTATCAAGACTTGTCAGTAAAAGTCAGAAAATCACATTCTAGTTAAAAGTACAGCGTGTATTCTAAAACGTAAAACACAACGTCTTTTCTCAGAGCCCCAGATGAGAAATGTATTCATCTGGACAGATCTTCTTATCTAGAGTACACCCTTCAAATTTTGTAACTATTTTATTATATTGTGTCATGGATCAACAGTGAAGATGTGACACTTTGATAGAATGTAAAATACTCCCTCCACAGCTTCTATAACAGTTTAAATTGACTCAAAATAACAACACACCGCCATTATTGTGTAAACTGCAGGCAACATAGTGAGTCACCCCTAAGTGAAAATGCCAAAATTGTGCCCAAAGTGTTATTTTGTGTGGCCGTTAATATTTTCCAGCACTGTCTTAGCACTATTGGGGATGGAGTTCACCAAAACGTCACAGGTCACCACTGGACTCCTCTTCCACACCTTCTTTCACATCTTCATTGTGCTCCCATAATAAAATACAATAGTTACAAAAATTTGAGGGGTTTACCCACTTTTTTGAGACACTAAACATCTGCGCTGAGCGGCTGAGATTAGGATTCACACCCATGGTCATGGTCCAAAGCCTTACACATTCAAATTCAACAAAACTTGAAGAAACTTGCCCTGGTCAGGACACTGCTTCAGAAAAAAATTGAAATGTTAACTGGCTCTTATGCAGACCATGAGGAATGAAGTCCCATTTCTGAGAACAACGTTCTGATACGTTTCCCTTTGTACCAAACACTAGCACAGAACACATGCACAAAGAGCAGTGTTTGAAAGGTCAGGCATACTTGCAGTCACTGTTTACACTGTTTGGTTTTGAACCGAACACCTTGACTCTCAATAACATTTTTTAAAGATTTTCACCTCCAACACGCCAGTTCGTCAAACTTCTGTCCTGCCCCACTGAAACAAAGACTTGGCTTGCACATGAAATTCATGCAATCAGTCAACTTTGAGATGAACTGGAATGTGAAGAGTGAGCCAGAAATTATTGTTCTTTTATCACAGATCACACTGTGTTCTAAAATCGAGGGGAAAGCTTCACAGAAAGCTGCTGCAGACTCATTCAGTTCAGAATGCTGTTTCTGTCTCATTTTCTGAGCATTGTTAATATTTGAGTAAGATAACCAACTCACCTCATCACGATCTCCAAATGACTCTGAGGTTGTTCTTGTTGGCACACCAAAGCAAGGCTGGCTGAAGTTTGGGTACCATGAGGGGCTCTTTGCATTTACAGTATAAATAGAGCCTGAGACAAATAGGAAAGGGTCATTAGAAACCAAGAAGAAATACAAACTAACGTTAAGAGTGACAGTTAAATTAGAAGGTTATTTTTTTTTCTTTAATACCAAACCAAACCAATAGGAGTTTGGACCTGTAAATTAAAAAAAAAACAACCTTATATTATCTGAAAAAAGGAGTGGCTTTGACTGTACCAATTTAAAGTCCATCTGATCACCGTCCATACGCTTTAACAACTGAGGTCTTAAAATTATACAGCTCAAAAGGAAATGACAATTCGGAGTTCCTTAAAAAAGACGATTTTAAATTGTATGTGCTTTTGTTCATAACCAGAAATGATCTTGTTTTTTTTTAAAAACGATTTTATATCTGAAAACATTATGTTCTTAAACCCAAGCAAACAAGGTAAGGAACCTTTAACTTTAAACAGTTTAGTTATTTTAAGAGAAGATCATCCTTAATATTATCGTATTTCCCATAAATTTTATGAGGAGTGTAAATAACCTGGTTAATTTCATACCTTTAGCCTCTGGTTCATCTGTCTGATATCCTTTGTTTTTAATAATACTGTCTATCCATCATAACATCCTATTAAGTCTAGCCTGCAGAGTACATGACTGTATTTTGTACAATTATTAAACATTTTATCATGTCTGTAACAGGTCAGGCTTCCACTTGTGTTTTTTGGCAGTATCTCTGAACATCTGAGCCACCCAAGAAGGTTTGTTCCCAATCACAAATCTGCAATCTGGGATTAACCCCATCAGATAATCTAATCCTGTAAAGCTGCTTTACAGCTAACAGTCCGATGTAAAAAGCTCTACAGAAATAAAATGGGACTTCATTTGACATTTACGTATCATTTGTACTTATATTTTCTTGTGAATGTTTTTCTTGTATTTTACCTTGCACTACCTTATTAAGTCAAACAGCATGTTGGTTTCACAGAACATGATGTGGTCGTTACATGTTGTTACACTCATTATAGATTTCCACAGCGAAAACAAGAGCTTAAATCTTAATCTACTAAGAGTACAAAATCCTCTCCATGGTCTGATCCCAAGCATATCCTACATTAGCATTAAACAATAATGAAAATATCTGGTTACCCATACCACTTCAAAAGGGTTCTTTTGGGAATAGGTTTCCACCCAAAACAATATTATGAATCAATTTGGACCTGTTTAAGAGTGACAGATTTATGGGGTTATTTACATGGGAAGATAGTCAAGCAATGTTCCCCCCTCGCACTAAATGTGTGTGTTGGATGAATATTAGCTATTCTTCTTCTTCTAACTACACGTGGAGACGTACAGGAACCCGACGTCCTCGTTCAGAGACCTCACATTAAGATCAAACGAGTGAGATCAAGATCTGTGCGCCATGAGACCTCCTTATTGTGTCACCGTACACATTATCAAAGAATTTTACAGTGCTGGCTGGGTACAGACAAGGACATTAAGGAACACCGTGAGATCGTACACTCACTGGCCACTTCATTAAGTGCACCTTACTTGTGTCAGATTGAACCCAGTTTGCCTTCAGAGCTGACTTAGTGTCTCTGACTTAACAAGGTGAGAGAATCTCCCGTTCTGTTACATCCCAAGGCTGTATTCTTTATCAGATTGTGATCTGGTGACAGTGGATCCGTTGGATTTCAGTGATATTCAAGATCAGGTTCAGTTTGAGATGATTTGAGATTTGTTTCACTGGGTGTTATCCTGCTGGAAATAGAAATCAGAAAATGCTACACTGTGTTTATAAAGGGGTGCACACGGTCAGCAACAATACTCATGTAGGCTGTGGGCTTTAAACCATGATCCGTTGGTATTAAGGGGCTAAAAGCATGAATCGTTGATCCAAGCCAGGATGGATTCAAGCGTTTGTTATTTACACCAAATTCTGACCTGAACATCCAGCAGAGCGGGACATCAGACCAGGCAACGTTTTCCCAATCTATCATCACCCAATTTTGGTGATCATGTGTGAAATGCAGCCTCAGTTGCCTGTTCTTAGCTGACAGACGCAACACTCAGGGTGATCTTCTATTCCCGACCAGGAAAAATGTTTTTAAAAATAAACAACAACCAGTCATGCAAGATAAGAGCAAAGTTAAAACCCTGCTTTTGTTTATATAAATCTATCTATCTAAATCAGCAACTGAATGAGCCATTTGATTCTATAAACATCATCACACGTATCAGAGTCTGAAATCGTTCCAAGATATGACGTTCTGCAATATGACTTTAAATATACACAAGTCAACAAATATATTTAAATATACACAACAGGAAACAGAAATGAGAACAGATACTTTATGTGTGTAACACAAAATTCTGTGGCTCCTTCTTGGCCCTTAGATGATCCTCAGACATTCCTAACCTACTTTGTGACGTTTAAATAACCTAAAAGAACTGCTAACCTAAAGAACTTTGTGCTAAACAGACCTGCTCAAAGAGTTTCCTCTCTTCTAACAGTCATCATTCTGTCCACGTCAGAGGGCAGAATCTTTCCAGGACGACAAGCCATCAAGAACTTTCCTGCCAATAGTGCCTAAATATTTTTTTACCTATTATTACAGATTTATTTTACTACGTAAATTAGTTTTATTCTCACACGTAACACCTAAGCCACCCAAAGGCACATGCTTCCCAAGGAAGTTCCTTTTTAAGTCTTGGTTCTGGCATGGTTTCTTTTTTTTTTTTTACATCATTTAGGGAGTTTTTCCACGGTCACCCTAGGCTTGCTTAATGTGGGATTGAGCTTAGAACACATACTAAAGTTGTAAAGCCCACAACATGGCAACCCATTAAGTCCTGCTAATTCTGTTATTGTGGGTTAAGACGGGATTTAATGGGTCCATGTCAAACCGCTCTCTGGATGGGCCACCATCTGCAACCACACTAATAACCACCTCAAAAACCACACGCAGCATCTAAATGAACAGAGCCGACAGAAAGCATCCCATTTTATTAAAGCTTATCCAAGTCAGGGTCGTGGGGCCCAGAAATGCACTAGGCACGAGGCATGCCGGGTGAGGGGTTAGAACCATGGCCTTCTGAGCGGAACACTAACAGAGACGCAGAAATTATAAAAAGTTTACCAAAGTGCACATTTTACAGGAACCAGTAGTGGAACTGCAACCAGTAATAAGACTGTAGTAACAGTGGACCAGTAGGCCCAGTAAGCCCAACTACGGTAATGTAGATTTATATTAAAAACACAAAGCCATTGAAAATACAAAGATTTTTCTTTTTCTTTTTTGTAAAAAATATTTTAATGCACCATTAATAAAGGGTCCAACGCATTAATACAAGAGAAATATTGCAAATAATATTAAAATAATACATCAGAAAAAACAATAAGATAACTGAATGATAGGTATGTACAATTTTTTCTCACGATGGGAAAGTAGGAAAAAAAGAAGAACATATTTACAGACTGGAACCAGTGTGTTTCTACAAGAAACAAACACCTCTACAATATTTACACGCCTTTGTTTTTTTGTTTTTTTTGTGTGTGTATTTTTCTCGATCGATGAAGGTCAGTCTGTACTGAACAACTCTGGTGACTCTACATATTATACAAGGTTTCCATTTTGAAAAGGAACGAACAGACTGCTGTTAAAAGTGGCTAAAATAAAGATTAAGAACAAGTTTGCCCGGAACAACTTTACACAAACCGCACAGCCTAATCCGAGAACCAACAGCGCCAGGAACATCGTCGCTCTGGAAATCTGACTAGCGGCCCCTAACGAAACCTCACAGACACAGTGGCAAACAAAACCCCTATGCTGGCAGATGGGGCAAAATTCCTGACAAAAAAAGCCTGTTCTTTTTACCCGAAGGCCTCAAGGAGGCGGAGCATCTCACAATCACGGGGAGCTCAGCTATTATTATTATTATTCATCAATTCGCTCAAATCTTAAAGAAGGACAATCCTCCTGTTCTACAGAAAATAAAATCTCTGGCTAAAAAAAAAAAAATAAAAAAAATAAAAAAAAAAAAACATTCTACAAAGAATAAAGAAGTTCTGTAAAGTGTTGCTTTCACCTCCTACGATGCTCGACTCTGAAGGGGGAAAATACCTACTCGGAGATCACAAGCAGCCAAATTCTGGCCACGGTTTAAATAGCTACGGATTAACGTTAAATCGGTTGAAATTAGAAAGCTGCTCATTAATCCAGCAGGCTTAACAGCAAGTCAACAAAGGGGCTTAAACACCTAACTAGATAAGGACTTAAAAAAACGTATTTCACATCAAAACCTTAAGATCCACAAACAGACCCAACAACCAATGATGTTGATCATCCGCTTAGAATGCCGCCTTTAAATTTTAGTTCTGAGACGTATTAAATGGAACAGTTTGTCCTTGTAGTTGATGTGTTGGACGTGAGAGTAATGCTGAGGACTAAAGACTTGAGACACTTGAACAAAAGAAGACTCCCGGGTGGGAACGGGATCCTATTCCGTTTTTTTTTTCTCGAGCTGACGAGAGCTACTGCAAGAGAAATTTCGGAAACGTTGAACTCTTTATGGATGGAACACACTGTGCAGCGCCCCCTGCTGAGTACGGGCCGGCCTGGTCGCAGCCTGGTCAAAGCGCTCAGCGTGCTGACCCCCGCCCACCATCGAAAGTGCTTACAGGATCATGTGAGGTTTAGAACTGGTCCCTGGAGTGACTATATGTTCCATTAACCCCTGCATAAAGTTAGGGAGCGGGTACTTGCAATTCTTTAGCTGTTTAGCGCATTTGTAGACTCGCATCAGAGGGAGTTTTGTGGGGCCGAAAAGATGTGTCCAACCCCCGTCATCACATACTCATGGCATTTTGGCACACTATTCACTTCAGTTCGGGACGCAGCCTTATGAATGAGGTGGAAATGAGACTCAGTGAGCTGTAGCATAATTAGTCAAATATTCCATTTTACCCCAACTTATCCTACTCAGGGTCTGGGGAGAGTCAGAGCTATGTATTAACGTTAAATCGCCTGAAATGAGAGAGCCGCTGCTTCACGGGGTAGCCTGGGCTTCTAACCCGAGACATCAGGAATAGGTGTGTTTAACAGACGGCTCGTATCACTAAACCAGATCTGTCAGTTAATTAATAAATAAGCCATGCTAGTATTATTATTAGGTCAACAAATGGCCTTGTCAGAGAAGTGAAGGACGTTTAGAGCACATCAGAGCCTGCGCCCTGCCTATTTTGGGATAGGTTTCAGACCGTGGACCCGGTGACCATGACCAGGATAGACAGGAGGAGCAATGGTGAGTTTGGCAATCTTATTAGTTTTAATTCCCTGCAGTCATGTGGCATCACCACACAGAATCCAAACTAAACGAGCCGGTGTGTTCTTCGTAAAAATTAAATAATGGATTAAAAATATTAATTAAGAAACGCATTACGGTTGCACGTCTGAGCTCTGTAGCTGTACTGCAGATTTAGTACAAGAAAAAAAAAAAAAAGTTTTGACCATACAGTCTGCATTCCTGAGTATCAGTTTTGTTTTACTCAATGACTTTGTTTACTTCAATTTGATAAAAAAAGATCCTCGCTTTTGTGAACGCTCGCCAGGATTATTATTACTTTTTTTTTTAACTATAAGCTTTATTTCTAACTTACTAAGCCTGACTGTTCTTATAATCCATGGCGCTCCAAGCTTTGGCTTTAGGAGCACGTCTGATGAGATGAGACCGTTGTTAGAGGGTTCGTTCGTTATTAGGTACGAGTGAATCCCACTGATTGGGGGCATATATATTCAAAATGTTTGATACAATCAAGTAACAACTATTGAACTTCAATAAAACTCGAGATGCAAATGAGAGTTCTCTGAACGGGGGGGCACTTTTGGACGGCTCTACCTTCAACCCTGGAAGACGGGGAGTGAAAAAGCGACAAACTGGGACGTTTAAAAGGGGATGTCAATTTTGGAGCAGGGGCACACGAAAAGTGTCACAACAACACTCATATTTCAATCAAAAATAAGCAGGCATCTTTCTTTGTTCTTTAAAAAAAACAGAACAAGCGATTTGAACTGGTGGGTAAAAAGTGAAAACTGCAAAACAAAACACACTTGTGACCTGAGGAGGTTCCGAGATTCTGCGTCGTTTAACCAGCAGGTCAAGTATCTCTATAAACGACCGCAGTGGCTGATCTAACTGGATATGAACACCGAAAAAAAAAAATAACGCTGTGCCTTTGTTCTGCGGTGACGAGACTGAAGGGGGTGGACCGATGTAGGCTCTCGGTTCCGGTGCGGCGGGATTCTAGTTGAGAGTTCCTCTACAGTTCTCTGTCCCACACAAACAGGGAATTTTGTTTTCTTCTATGGGGAACTTGTAGTCGTACGTGATCTCTTCGTTCACTCCGATGGGCTGCTTGGAGTAAATGACGATCTTCTTCTGAGACTCGATGGTGATCACCTTGGCGTAGCAGTTCGGCTGCAGAAGACAGGAAGAGGTTACAAACTCGATGCGCGCACCGCGAGAACTTAAAGTACAGCCGATCCGTATCCAGAACCCAGCCCTTTCTAGATGTACGTGTACATATCTGCCATCTGCCGTACTATCTGAGCAGCTTCAAACAGCATAATCCTTTCTCTAGAAAGTGATGGGACTTGCAAAGATAATGACACATAGCTGTGAATCTATTTGCATTAAGCCCTTCTACACTGGGGAGTGTGTTAGCCTGGCATTAAGGTTCTGGACTCTGGACTTGATGGTCACAGTTGGTTCCTTAAACACCTTCAAATTGTAAGATTGTATCAGTTGAAAGGGCATCTGCTTACTGCTGTAAATGTAAATATACAGTTAAGAGTCGCTAGACTACTTGGGCTGAATAAGTTCTTCCAAAGGTAAATGATCAAACTATCCTTGGGTGGAACAGAAAACTGACTTATAACAGCTATTAATCAACTACCAAACAAAATTTCCAGTGTACTACAGCAACCAGGTAAGTTTAACGTCTGTTCGCTTTAACAGTCAAGGTCCAAAAATTAAAAGTAGGGCATACAAATCTCTTTCAACTCTAAATATAATATAGCAGTTATAAACTATAGACCTTAAAAGACAAAGAGGAGTAAAGCTGCTTCGAGGTAAGGCGCGATGGAAAAAAGTTCAGAAATCATTCTGACTAGACTTGATACGGTTGTGTATTATTTTCTTGTGAAAACATTTTATATTACAGGACCATACAAGCACTACGTGACTCTCGTAGTGTCCCCTTAAAGAACTTGTATAAATAAGAACTCAGCAACCCTGACAGGACGGAAAACACACTGGATATGTTCTAACTTACGGTGTTTAAAATAGAGTCAGTATTGTTTTACCAATGTGATGTACCTTTGTTGATGTTCATGCAATGATGTCTACTGAAGCATGAGTCATTCCAATGGTATCTAAAAACACGCAGTTTGCACATCAACACATTCATCACCTTCCCTAAGTGACTTGAGCTCAAGCGCAAACTTGAAGAGCAGACTTTGGACTCTAAACATGTCCTGCCTTATTAGATCCAGACTGATTTAAGTCTGGATGAATAAAACTCCTAAAAAACATTGCAGGAGTAACATTTTCTGCCCATTTTGACTGTTTGGTGACCTATCAGCATTTCAGAATAATACAGGTACTGATCATTTTCCTGATTACATCCTGCATCTAAAGATTTCCTCTGATTATGTCTGCATTCCATCGAACTTCCCCCCCCCTCATTTTTCTTATCCTGCTCTTCATTAGCCAAGTTCAGTGTTCGCCCAAGAGCTGACCATCTGGATTTATGACGTATGGGTCACATAAACCAATAAGGTAATGCTAACGCCTAGTTTGCTATTGCTCACATTTGTTATTGATTGCCTAAAAAGAACATTTAAAAACGCTTATTTCTCAGCGCACGTCCCTTTGAACATTTCACACTGTTTTACGAGTTTCTACACCTGGCTTTGCACATGTATTTGCTATTTAGCAAGGAAAACAGAGATACAGGTCAGGAGAGTCTGTCAGGGCCTACAAAAACATTTTAATTAAATGAAAACATATCTTGAGGACAATGCTGGAACACGCTGCAGGGAAGAACGTGAGATGAGTTGATGAGTTTTACGTGCTAAGTTAAAACACAAAGCAAAACTTCATGTCTATATTAAATTACGTTACAATCACAGCTTTAACACGAACTGAAAATCCCCCTAAAATTCGACCTGTCTAATGAAGAGGTTTCTGGAGGCAATGAGAAAAGTTCAAAACGCACAAATGAATCCGCATATTAAACCGAAATCATTACCTGCGATCACATCGGACTTTCTATAAGTTAAATCAGACTTTCAAGTTGCATTCACATTTGCCGAAAGGCACAACATTTCATGCAGGATCCTGCTGGCCTGTTATCCATCCCTAAGCCCATATGCTAAGCCTAATCAATACATTGATGCAGTTTGTATGTAATACTCTCGCTATATACCGGTGGGGATTTTTCTACGGATGCACCGATTTGACTTTTTCAGTTCCGATTCCGATACCTAAACTACATATCAATCGATATTCTTGTTGAATCAATAAACCATGAAACTCACACATTTTACCACATAAGGATTGACGTAAACATTGCTTTCGAAGTTTGTGAAACTAAATATTACAATTATCATATATTTGTCACTACAAAAATGTGCAGGAGCAGGAAAAAAGTCAGACATGTTAAACTATATTTTTATATTATTCATCTATTAAAGCATTATTAATCATTAATATTGCATTGTATTTTGCATTGCTAATATCGCCACGCAACATTTGTTTGCAGATTTGACAGAAATGGATCGGTCGACACGGATTGGATTAATTTTCGTGTTCATGTTTTTTAATATCTAGACCGATACCTGATCGTAAATTTAGATCGGTGCATTCCTGAAGTTTTTGCCAACCGTCTTCCATGTATAGTATTTAATTCGTTTAAATTTTGTAAGTTTAGTTGAAGTTTTGACAGTTGTATAGATTTTTAAACAGCACAAATGACAATGTATTCAGTAATCTCATCATCTGATTCCCGCTTTTTCTTTTTTTTTTTTTTACTGCATTTATGCCATTTTTTGATTTTCTGGACTATAAAGTGCTTTGAAGAATTGTTGCATAAAAAGTGCTATAAGGTTTTTATTATTATTATTATTATTATTATTATTATTTTATTATTTCTTTTATTATTGATTATTATTATTATTATTATTATTATTATTATTTATTAGATTATTCTTCAATGTGATTCCAGTTGGTGTTTAAATACATTAAGCATACCTCATTTCTCTTAGTTTTTAATTGTTTTATGGGTAATTTGTCCCCATGGGTTTTATTGTCCGTTTTGGAATAGAGTTTCACTTTACAAACCCATTTGATAGAATAAGCAATGCTGTGAAGCAATAAAAACCCCAGTCCAGTCCAGTGAAGATCCCCTGATTAAGCGTCACCTTACGCCCTGTCATACAAGAAGAGATGCCACTTTTATGGCTCATACCAGGCTCAAGCGCAGCACAGCTTTAGCTTGCAAATAAGGCTTTAAGCAAAAACATTTATACCTGATAGTCACATGCGCTTCCTATTCAGAACTTGTTTCGTGTGCTTAGTGTTTAGAGTTTTTAATATGCAAACAATGGCTGCTGCATTGATCTGCATGATCTCACACTCAAGCGTAGATGCTTTTAAAATAGTTACATACAGCATACAAACATACATACATGTATAATTGTACATTACATCATAACCGTAGGGCGCTCTTTATTGTTTACTTTCCTAACTCAGCCGACTACACAATCTCTTTGATAATGTGTGTGTACAGCACAAGACATTCAGTTCAGGAACATTTAATGACTCAACAGGTATCCTGTAATACAAGCTTTATATTTGAACTACTGCCGAGGCAAAGCTGCCAAAGTGATGAGCTTTCGCTCTTATTTTTCGAACCCCTGCACCACAAGGCGAAACTGCTTTTAGGGTACTTACGGTGCAGCAGTGGTTGATGAAGCGAGCCAGATTTCCACACTTGGTGGCATCAATGATGGTGTCATGATCGACACGGAACAGGTAGCTGCTGCCGATGCCTTCTTGAGCGTAGCGTTTCTCCCGCGTGTCAGCCACCATCTAAAAGTGCATTAATCATAAGCCATAAATACACAAAGCGTTTGAGGATCCTGTTATCGAGCACATGCCCTTTTAATCTCAGAGCCACAATAACGAAGGACGATCCCTAAAAAAAAAAAGGAAGTAGCTCGCTTTATTTAACAGTCCGTTATGTGGTTATAGTTTTTTTTATTTCATTGGAAGAAACTTCTAAAGATTACACTATATGGACAAAAATAATGATTTATTACATCCCATTCTAATCCATAGGCACTAATAGAAACTTGGTCCCCTTTGCAGCTATAAAAGCTTCTACTGATTTGGAACGTTTTTGGACTGTGGGATTTTTTATTAATTGTAATGTTCAGACACTGGCTTTGGGCAAGAGGACCTTGCTCACGATTTCCGTTCTAGTTCATCCCCAAAGCTGTTTAACGGGGTTGAGCTCAGGGCTCTACACAGGCCAGTATTGTGGCCCTATTTCTACTGGGGTACAGTCAGGCTAGACCAGAAAGGGTTTTATAAAAATAACAGGACTAACTGTGAGGTATTTACTTTTAATTGAACTCTTATCAGAGGGTTAAGAGCCTCGATTAAAGCTCCACCCACTACCCCCATATCGAGATACAGTGCCTCTATGTTTTGTTTTGTTGCTCTTCTCTGTAAAAATAGCTAAGAAAACTAGATTTACCTGTCTGATATTCTGGCCCACATACTCGATCACCATCTCATCTGCTGCGATAGGCTCCAGTGCAAACAGACCCCACTCGTGGATGCGGCTGCGGCCGAAACGCAGTTTCTTCTTCCGGAACTGCAGACAGAGGATGATGTAGACCACAACACACACCGCAATAATCAGTACCTGCACCAGTGTTACATGCACACACAACGTTTCTCATCCCACTGTTTAGTAAAACAGCCACTTTGCTATCAGAATAGCCCTTGTTCTTGGAAATGCAATAATAATGACCAATTGGATAACACGAGCTCAAAGTCTTTTCTTAAATCCTTGTTCTAACCTCTTCTAAACCCTTGATACATTTAGTGGCATCAGCTTTCCTTAATATGGCGGAGGATGAGATTTTTATGCTCATGCACCCTTTCTCCGTCCCCCACCCTTGTGTATCAACACAGAAATATTTGCAGGGACGTAACCTGAACAACATTGGGTTACAGAACTTCCCTCGGTTACACCTTTGTAGAGGCAAAATACCATTGAGAGACATGACGCTGATGCACACTGTAGAGAATTTAAATAATCAGGTATCTCTCTCAGCCTGATATTCATTATATATAGTTTTTGGTTTAGATCTCGGGGAATGGGATTAGCATAACTTGTGTTACAGTGGAAATTTTGATTCCAGGGTTTCACTGTACTTGCTATTGGCAGCTGGACTGAAAATTTTAAACTTGGATACATTCTTTTTTCCACACTGATCTTCACACAAACTTTTGTGAGCTTTAGGATATTTGGAGAGTTTTCACCCCGTTTCCTTTCTGAAAAGTGGTTTCAATTCCTGACAATTCCTAGGTGGATTGGGATCTAGATGAGGCTGCTATTGCTGAAGTGTAAGGGGAGCTAACACAAAAGACTTGCCACTGTAGCTTGTTTTTTTTTTTTTATAAAAAAAATACGGCGTACACATTTTCTGGTTGTATTCTAATAAAGAGACTGACATAATTATGCATGGTATATGGTATTATAACATTGCTAAATCTAATCTAATGGTGGTTTAAGATAGTGTAGCCATGGTTACCTATGCAGACTATTTAGCAGTAGTATGTGCCTGCTGGAGCCTGATAATGATGATTAATAAATGATAAATGATTTTGAACTGGCTCATGTCATCGGGCATTCCCATATCAATCACACTCAGTAATAACACACATTGTTTTGCAGGAAAAAACTCTAAGAAAAAAAAACCCAAACAGGCACAGACCCAAAAGGAGTGGGTGCGAACCAGCAGCTTTCTATTCACACGGGTATGTGGTACAGCTATTTAAAAAAAAAAAAACAAAACGTTTTGTTGTCAGTTTTATCACTGCAATCTCATCATTCGAACCGAGCCAAAAAAATGATACTTGATTTAAATAACAGTGGGAAAAAACAGCTGCAAAGTACATGCACTGTCACGAAGGTTTTACACGAACTTCGTTCTGTTTACATTCCACTTCAGTTTAATGTCAGTACACTGACATGACTGAACAGTTGATTTCACCTCCAATTCCTGCTGTACTTTAATGGTGTGCTTTCAGCAGCCTTACCAAACACTGCTCATAACCCTGAGAACACTTTCCTCATATGCCAGAGCGTCATGCTGCAGTAACGGCCATATGTGTGGAGTCTAAGATATGGCAACCCTAAAAAAAAAAAGTCACTTTGACTTGGTAGTCTTTGCTCGAAGTTATCTGCTTTTTATTAAATATTTGCATGTTTTAGGTGTTGAGAAGCATTTTTAGGAATGTGTGTTAAAATGTGAACGCTTCACTCCGTGCAAACCTGGCAACCCGTCAAAACGTGGGAAACCAAAAGAGAATAGAACTATTCTAAAAACAGAAGTTTGCATTTGAGGATTATATTGCCAACAAGACCCTGCTATGCATAAACTGGCGACACACCCACCCAAAATCCCAACTGTGTCTTTTAAGGGTTTAAAAGATTTCACCTGGTGTCCCATTTTCTTCTACATGACAAGTTTGACTGATTCAAAAAATAAATCCAACAATATTCGATGATGCTGAAATTAGGATGTAGCTAATTTATGACCACTATCTTTATGTGTAGAAACTGTTAAAGCATCAGAAGTTCACTTGACTTGAGACTTTGAGTTACCTGAATATTACCACAGTAACTATGGACTCTTTTAAACAAAATGTATGTTACATTGGGATATTGTATGTTACAATACTTGGAGCTTACATTCCAATAACACTTTTATATTTGGAGTTAATATAATTAAATTAATATCCATTCCAGCATTTATTGGCCCGTGCTGATCACTCTCTTATCATAAGGCAGTGAGAACAATAAAACTACAAATCTCTGCAGCTCTGATAAGGGTCAAGGTCGGATTTGTGATGCTTCACCTTGAGCTGGTTGAGTTTAAGCAGGTCGGAGTCCATGACAGCCGCTGTGCCGATGGCACTGAGGAGCCTCCTCTGCTCCGAGCGTCTCTCAGCAAGCAGACGGTTCGAACCCTGAGTCACAAACAATAACTGAAATTAGACAAAGCATTGGATTGAAGTTCAAATTCAGATTAGGCACATTCAGTTAAACCTGAGCCAATGCAAAGTCAACATTTAAAGCAGTTTGTAAAACATTAAAATGAAGGGAGCATACTGCAGTTTCATAATCCACAGCTTTGTCTGTCTCGGGCATCTCCAGATCCAGGTAGACATCCTTCTCCTTACGGCTGATCGCGTAGTAGCCCTCGCTACGAGCGGATCCTGTGATGTGCTCCCTCAGCTGCCCATCCGCCGCCTTCCTTTTACGCCGTGGGTTCGGGATGTTGGTTAGTGCAAACGGGGTCAAGGAACAAAACGTCAAAAGGCTAAACAGAACAACAGCTCTACCAATACAGGACTTGGAATTGAGATCACGCCTAGGGCTGGGTAAAAGGCACTGAAGGTGTGTGTGCGCGCATATATATATATATATACA